>BPLR01015876.1:0-41363 GCA_021605095.1 Caerostris extrusa
AGACTAAGCTTGGATGTACACTGGGGGAAAGCTTTGCTCTAAATCAGCAGCTAAATTGCTTTAAGTAAAAATGTAAGCTTCAAAAAACCAGTTATTGGTTACAACATTTTAATATATAGCTAATAAATATTTAAGTTATTATTTTAAATTAATATTTATTATTATTATGTTTTAAATAACTACAATTACAATTTCAAATAACTAATTCAATTTTTCAAATGCTAGTGTCATTCATTCATTCAATGCTATAGCTTCAACGCGATGTAGTATACTACTGCAGTCATATTCAATTTAAGGGAAGAATTTTAATGTTAACTGGATTGCCAAATTTTTGATATTTTAGTAAGTCAATCTTTAAATTCTAATTATTTTCATTAATTATTTTCTGTTTATATTTTTATATGAAGAGGCGTGTCATCTGACTACTTATTTCCTATTTTTAATTTCTTAAAAATTTATTTGGTAATGTAATTTTTTAATTATTGATTTATTCGATGTGAATGAAAATGGTTTTCAACATTTTTCGCACAACATTTTGATGTTGTCTGTTGCTGTAATGCACATTTAGTACAACGTGATTTTTTTTTTTTTTTCTATCGACATGTGCAATATTACGACGACGACAACAACAACAACTTGCCAGATTGACGGAGAACGTTGGTTGCCTAGCAACCTCTATCTCCTGCTTTGAGAATGAGAGAAGTTTCTTAAGCTTTAAGCCCATTGATTAGATAGAAATAGAGTAAAATATATATATATATATATTATTAATTTATTATAAAAAATTAACTTATTAGTTATTCTTATTTCTTTTTTTTTAATTAATAAAAAATTTTATGCATATATAATTTTTATATTATTATTATAATTTTTAAGAAGGTAATACAAAAAAAAAAGTAATATAAAAAAATTTTTTTTTTAAAGTCAATTCCTACTTTTTTTTTCTACATTGCAGAAAGTCCTTTATAACTAATTTTCATTCATTTTTACGTTTATCTGGTGCCATCTATTGGTAGATATATGCAACCTAAATCTAAAAAAAAACTAAAATTCCTTAATTAAATTTTATTACTGAATTAATATTTGAAAAAAACTGTATTAACATCCAGTGTCATCCATTACAAGTTAAAAAATGCATTTGAACTTGAGTGAATGGATAAAAAAAAGTATTTTATTAACGATTGAAAATTGTACAATATATGTATACAGGGAGAGGAATATAGCTAATCGAAATAATTGAAAAATAAACAATAGAAACAAACAAAAATGATTGGAGGGGAAATTGTGACTTAGCGGAGAAACTGCATGGTAATTCGAAAAAGGAGGATATCGAAACATTAATGAATAATAATCAGAACAGCGAGGTCTTTTGCAATTTTTGAAATCAGAAATGTCGTAATCATAGTTGCTTAGATCATTCAAAACAGAATTATTAATATTTGAATGGAGTTATAAAATTTCTCTGCAATTTTATAAACAAATTGTTTAAAACTTGGGAAGGAAAGAGCATGTCTGATATCCTCATTTCTGAAAACCAAGGCGAATTTGTAAACATACGTAGGATTTTATTTTCAAGTCTTTGTATGATTTCGAAATTCGACGGAGCAGTAGAACCCCAAATAGGACTCGCATATGCAAGTATTGGACGCAAGTAAAGCAAGATAAATGAGTTTTTTATTTTTCAAGGACATAGTAGAGTTCCTATAAATAAGCTGGATACAGTACGCGAACAATATTACGACTGTGTTTTTCTTTGCCTTGGCACGAGCTATCGATTTAATTAGAAATTTAATTTGATACCAATTATTAAAAAAGCTGAATAATTTGATTATCATTGACGTGCTCAAAATTAAGAAATTGAAATACAAGAAAGTATGTATGTCACGTAACAATTTTCCCATAACATGCTGTATCAATAAGATTCGATTTAAGCAAGTAAATAAAAAGTACAAATTCAGAGAAAAATTACAAAAATGTAATTGTATATTAATTTTAATTACATGATATTTAATTACTAAAGCAGTAAATTAATTAAAAGTATGTCATTTTAGTCATCATTGAACACAATAAAGAATATTGCATTGAGGAAAAATTTTAATGGTTGTGCAGCTGGATTGTAACTGGGTGTGGTTGGATTGAGACTTAAGACACAAGTTTGATAACTCACAGCTTTAACAGGTGGATTGAAAGGTTTGTAGGCTGACACATAGATGACGCTACTAGTATTAAATCTATATGATTTTTAGTTAGCCCTAACCTTCAAAAGACACGTGTATAATTTTGACAGCTGTTACACTATTAGTATGGGAGTTATAGCATTTTTAGTGTTCATCACGTGCAGTCCACTCGGCTGACTGTCGATTGGACTCCGGTGTGAAATGATGGTGTCATGTTTCATCCATTGTCACATATAGATGCAAAAATTCGGGTTTAGTACGATTGAACAGCATCAAACACTGCTTAGAACAATCAATTCGTTGTTGTTTTGGGTCGATTGTGAGCACGCCCACTTCGAACAGAGCTTTCCCATATCCAAATATTCATTCCCGATATGTCCAACACGTTCCTTTGATATCTTTAGGGTCTCAGCTTTCTCAGCTTTCAGTCAACTTCACTTTACGGTTATCAGAAATTATTTTGTGGACTTTTTGATGTTTTCGTCGGTAACAGCCCCTTTGGGGCGTCCACTGCATGCATCGTCCTCGGTGCTCATTTCGCAAACCACTTCACTACGGTTGATTTTCTTCGTGCAAAGTCCGAATAATGTTTATCAAGCCAAGCCTTGGCTTCAATAGTATTTGTTTTCGCCAAAAAGCAATGCTTTATTAACACACGAAATTCCTTTTTATCCATTTTTTCAAACTAACAAAAGTTGTTTCCTAAAAATGCTATAACTCACACACTAATAGTGCAAACAGCTGTCAAATTTATACACGTGTCTTTTGAAGGTTAGGGCTAACTAAAAATTATATGGATTTAATACTAGTAGCGCCATCTATGTATAAGCCTACGAACTTTTCAGCCCACCTGTTATTTACACACGCACAAACACCATACACAAACAATTAGAGACATAGTTAAAAACATATAATTATAGATTTGTGGAAGGATTCCACTTCTAAGCCGAAACCCTGATACTGAGGTTTGCGCTGAATGCGCATAATATACTACCTCTGAGTTAGAGTCTGTAGACCAATTATTACGCTGGGTTGCGTTGAATATATTTCCTCTCGAGATGAGAGATTACAAACTAAATGTTTCTCAGCGGCGCTGTACTTCTTCTCTAGTGTGAGTCTCAAGGTCTACGACCATTTCACCTGCACTACACAGGGTCGAAATAGAACGACAACCGTGCTCTTGCAGTGTGCAAGAGGAAGCACTATTACATTAATGGTAATACGTTATCTATAGAATAAACTACGAGAAAGAATACAATTACAGAGGTTACAATTATATTATAACTGTAACCGTAAATAGAACTGAATTAAGAGAGTGAGTTGATAATATCTACATCGAGGACTCTGTAAGTTGAACAGAAAGTGTTTTTAGAGAAAAGCAATATGGATATTTTTGTTTCTTCTGACCATTGGCTTTATTGATCCCGGTAAAATCGCAGAACAGGGGTCGTTGGGACTTGGCGTTAAAAATTATTTCAGCCAGAGACCGCCAAGTAACTGGTTGCGATTATAAGTGAGATGAATTGCAAACAGTACAAGAAATCCGAGTTACCACATTTGGCTACTTATCGTTCAGTTGGCCTCGATCTCCATTTGACATTGCTGCTCATCTACGATCTTGGCTCAATTTACAGCATTCTAGTTTTAAACAGCAACAAAAGATCTAGATAATCTAGATCATGGTTCTCCAAACTACGGCCCACGGGTCAAATCCGGCCCGCCAGTGTCATCCATCCGGCCCGCGATAGCGAATAGCTCATTGTTGCTGTAATAAGTTGGATAAAACAACACAGAATGATAATAACTCGGTTTTATTGACTTGCTAGGTAAAGCTTAATGACAAGCATAATACGCACAAAATTTAACTTAAGCATAACTAACAAATAATTGAAATGAATCCCACTAACATTCTAAACTAGTGAATATCCCGCGGTTACGCTCGGTAGTTATGTTGGGGTAAAGAATATCGCATATGTATGTATATCGATGTTTGGAATGTATATATCCTGAATGGAACATATGATTTTTATCCAGAAAATTCCTCAGGAACGGAAAAGCTAAATTAACGCGAATGAAACCGCTGGGTATCCACTTGTAAAAAAAAATACTAATGAGATTTGTGTAATTGTGATTTTTCATTGACAATAGTTTGTAGTTAGCAACTATATGATTGCTCAGAGCGTGTACTCGGCGACTGGTCTAGAAATTATAGATAATGGCAGAAGAATTAAAACGGTTTTGGCCCTTGGTACTTACTGAGTAAACAGTATGGCCCTAAGGCTGGAAAGTTTGGAGACCCCTGGTCTAGATCACACTTTGTATACTCCTTGGGCTTCCACTACTACTAATTGCGTTTAGCCCCTTCTAAGTGACCAAGAACTCTCAAAGCTTCTGTAGCATGTATTTATGGGGTTTTTTTTTTTCTTTATCAATATAATAATATATCTTAAATACATCTTTTTTTTTAAAATTCATATTAATTATTCACGGATTTGAAGTTATGAATTTAGTAAGTCATATATTATAAACAAACAATGCTCTTGATGTCAATTCGTAAACAATGTTCCTGAAGGCACGTCATAGAAAAAAGAATCAACAAGAGATAAATCAAGTGATCGAGAGGGCCATGCGATAATTTCACCTTGAAAAAAATTCCCCGATTCTTAAACGCTCGCTCTCAAAAAGTTACTTAAACACATGACGTAATGAGACGGAGTCCCATCGTGTTGACGCCATATTCTACGACGTATATTTCCCGGTACAAACGTACAGCGGAGCGTCCATTCCCGATAGTTAAATAAATATTTGCCCATTCAGCGTTGGTGAAATGGTGCATGCTGACCGAACTCACTCAATGACTTTAATGAGGAACCCGCGTATGCAGACCTAAGTTCCTGCGTACAGCAGCATTTATCCATTTCCGGCCATGATTCCTGCATTAATCCGATTCATATCGTTCTTCGTCCGACTCCAAGTTTGTACATGAAATTTCATAACATCGGTTATATTGTATAACAATGTATATGCTAGCTTAATATATCATGCTATAATTCTTCTTTATTCAGTGGTTACAACGTAACTCGTTAGTGATATCTCCTATAGTAGAAAAATGGCCCACTAACGAAACGTAATATGTCTCGAAACTTTTTATAAAATTTTGAAATTCGTTAATATTACATATTCATTAACATTCAAAATATTATAACGTATTATATCATCATTTGCACGATCTTAATTAAGTTGCATAGTCTCATGACCATCATTTGTTTTCAGGGCTTCTTTTATATAACATTTAACCATATCTTTATAGTAACAGCATAACTCAACCGAGAGCATGGTCTTATTTATCATAATATTCAACCAGAGTTTTATAGTAACAACATAGCCAATATGGCCTTATTTACCATAACATTCAACTACAGGGGGTATGAAAATGTAATAGTTCGATGTCATGATTCGTACAATAATTCAATCATTCATTCATTAAATATAGCAATGAAATGATGAATAATACAATAATTCATCATTTCATTATCATATTTAATTAAATATTGCTACAAAATTTTTTCTAAATATGCAAACAAATATCAATTTTTACTTAATGGAAAGTTTTTATGTTTGATTGCTCGTTTGATTTGATTTATCGCGTAAAATAGTTTTGTTTCATAATAAATTTGTGAGTTATATATTACAGTAGTAAGTAAGTAAAAAATTGAAATGCTGAAAAAGCGGCGACAATTTTGGCGACCTTGGCGATGTTTTGAAAAATTTGGCATGATGTAAAAAAAAAATTAAAAAAAAAAAAAAAAAGAAAATGATCAAGATAAAGATAAAACTTTTCCCTTATAGTCTGAATAATATACCAAAAAAGACTTACTCTACTATAAAAGAAGACGTCAAGTTGCAATAAAATGCAATACATTAATCTGCGCTATTATTTATGATAAAATTTTGAGGTCAATTTTTGATAACGTTTGATGATTAAAGAGTTTTAATAGAACTCTGTTCTTAAAACTAAAAGGAGCTTCTACGTTAAGAAATCCATACATGAAAATGAACGAGCCTATTTCTAAGCAGAAACTATGATTGTATTGTTTATTTTTAAGTAGCATGTCCAAAAGGCACCAAAAAAGAGGAATAGGTAAAATTATACATCTGGATGCCTTAGTTCTTATTATCAATTACTTCGGTAGAATCCTCAAAAGCTGGTAAAAACTCGAAAAATAAAGTTCAGATGTTCTATTTTTTTGAAAAGCTATAAATTTCTGCACACTCTTTACATTTAGCGAGATAAACGCAAAGAGATAACTTAAATAATAATATCTAATTTTAAAGAGCTGACTTGATAAACAATGCAATTGTTCGGCGTTAAGATATTTGTTAGGTTTTTTTTTTTTTTTGTGGAAAGAGAAAAAGAAAACCTTCCAACAAATTTCATACATACTAGGGAAAAAATACTTAAAGGATTCGGACTCGGAATTAACAAAATAAATGATTCAGAACTGGAATCGACAAAATATAGGACAACATGCAGGATTCGGAACTGACAAAATACTGACATAAAGGATTCGGAGTAGAATCCTTTATGTCAGTATTTTACAGGTTTTTCATGGTATTTAGTTTTTAATATATATTATGATTAATTATTAGCGATTGAAAAAAAAAGTCAAATTGTTTTCCGGAATTTTTTGCACATCTATTATCTATTATATTTGGTAAACAAAGTTGTGGAATAAAATCTTGCTCATAAGAGATGAGCTTGGCCTCTATGAGATATTATCACTTTTATAATGGCATTTTTATAACATTTTATATGATTAATTAAAGTCTCTAAAACTCATCATTTTTTTTTTTTTTTTAATTCCTGTACAATATCTGACTAGGAAAAATCTTTATGACATAATGAATAAGTCAGAACAATAAAAAATTGATTATAAAATGTATTTTTAAAGATATCATACTGAAAAAAGACATATTGCTTGCTTATTGGAAGGTACAGAAGTTCATAATCAGTATCTTTTTTTTTTTTTTTTTTTTTTAACTTTACTTAAAATCAAACGGGATTATTAGAAGGAAAAAAAAAAGAAATAGTGAAATAAAACAATGCGGGAATTAGTGAAAAACAAACAATTAATTATTGATATTCAAAAATTTTAATAAATTTTTTCATCATTATTTAAGCATATTTAGCAGGAACCACATTCTAGTGACATGTATGTTCCATTACATTGGATATTGAAGTAAATTAACGATACTTTTATTCTTATTTTCATTTATTCGATAATAAAAAATGTTATCGAATAAATCGATGAATAACGTTAGAAAAAAATTGTCATAAATACTATTCATAAAAATTAATAGGGATATTTAATCATAAACATTGGTAAATCATAATCATGGCCATAAACATTTAGTCATTCGAATCAATTATTGATATTCAAAACTTTTAATGAATTTTTTCATCATTAATTAACGTATATTTAACGGGAACCACATACTAAAGACATGTATATTCGATTACATTAAATATTGAAACAAATTAATGATATTTTCAAATGATTCTTATTTTCACCCTTCATTTTCATTTATTCGATAATAAAGAATGTTACAGAATAAATCGACGAATACCATTATAATTGTTATAAATAATATAAAAAAAAAATTAATGGTAGCATTTAATCATAAAAGTATATGGATTTAATAAAGAATGTTAAGAATAAATGAATAACAATAATAATGAAAGATGAAGTTAAGAATGCTCGATAATAAAGAATGTTACAGAATAAATCAATGAATAACATTAGAATTGTTATAAATAATATTTAAAAAATTTAATGGTAAAATTTAATCATAAGAGTATATGGATTTAATAAAGAATGTTACAGAATAAATAGATGAATAACATTAGAATTATTGTAAATAATATAAAAACGGTATAAAGTAACGATGGTAACATTTAATAATAAAAAAAAAAATAGTTTTTAAATTTTTATTATTAAAAATAAAATGCACCAAAAAATCGCATTGGAATGCCGAGAAATTAATCTTTCACAAAATTCTATTTAAAAAAAAAAAAAAAAATAACTAGCAACGCGTCGCGAAAAGAAAACTCAATTTAAACATACTACTAGCCCGCAAATCGCTTTATTCAATCAGCGCGAAAATCACTTCTTCGACTAGCGAAACGAGCCCATCTTGAAACGACAGCCCGCCACCCCTACCGCCAAAGTGGACCTACTCGCTTAGCAACGAGCACGCGCGCGTTCCCCACTCGTTACTCGCCCCTCCCTTACCTGAAGCAGCGATGGAACCCTCCTTAGCGCGGAAATCTCAAAAGCCCGCGAATCCTCAAGCCGCAACACCTGTTCTTGCTGCGCTGCGATGATGCTCCCTGTTTACCCCGGCCCCCTCGCGGTACTCCTTCTGGTGGGGATCGCCTCCCGTAGCCATGGCCGCTGCTACCACCCCGACTGCGAAGAATATCGTCAAAGTGACAGATAAATTTTCAAAATCGTCTTCGTTGCTGAAGATACTGTATCCTCAAGGGGTGAGTGTTATTTGTTTTGATTTGATTTAGTCCAAAAAGATTCTATTTAAGTTCGAAATTTAGGGAGAAAAACCCCATAAGGTTTATACAGTATTATTTATACAAAATCTTTATAATGTAGTAATTTAAATCAAATTATGTTATAAAATTATATGAAATCGAATTATACAATCGAAATATACAGTTTAAAAAAAAAAAAATTTTTTAAATGTCGTACCAATACAGTTTAAAAATAAAGGAATATATACTATTTGTTACTTAAACTATATTGAAATCAGTTTTATCTTTTCAAACCTGGTTTTATTATTAAAATCATCGGATTAATTGGTTGAAGAATATCTTTATAAATTATTTTATGTCATTATTTCGTAATATCTAACATTTTTTTTTTCATTGTTTTTTTCCAAAGTATTCTCTATTTTATTAAATAAAAATTTATATACTTGTAATTATCAAGTTTTTTAATATACTAGTACACAGAATAAATCAGAATCCTTTGAAGTTTTAATAGTAAACAGAATAAACCAGAATCCTTTGAAATTTTAATAGTAAACAGAATAAACTTTTAACAAAAACCTTTAAACAGTCCTTTCAAGTTTTAAAATGGTAATGTCATGAACCATAACAAAAATAATCATTTTATTTTGGATCCTGTCATTTATGAACATTGTCAATAATCAAATAGTTTTTTTTAAAAATAAAAATCTCAGGAAAATATAATATAAAGTAATAAAGATAATATTTTTAAACAATTTTAACAAAGAGAAGAATAACAAAAATTTAGAACAAACGATGACACGAACCATAACAAAAATAATCTTTTATTTTGGCTCCTGTCATTTATGAACATTCTCAATAACTTAATAGTCAGTCTTTAATGAAATATAAATATCAGGAAAATATAATATAAAGAAATAAAGATATTAATTTTAAACTATTAAGAACAATTTTAACAAGCAAAGAGAAGAACAACAACAATTTAGAACAAACTTATTATATTATTTTTATTTAGAACAAACTTTTATTCTATTTAGAAGAAGAATTATTTTGTAAGTGTGAAAATGAAAAAAATCGAAATACCAATATTATTCTTCATTTCACACTTTTATTTTTTACTTAAAATTCATTTTTATTAAAAATTTTAAGATTAATTCTTCCATTTCTATTAATGCAAGACATCAAACATTTTAATTTTACGATTAAAACGTATTGCCTTTTATTCATTCAACATATTCCTATCATTTTCGCCATTCACTACAAACTGTCTGATTTTGGCCTTGTAATTCACGTTATAAAATTGGAGAACAAGTTTTGGAAGTTTACGTTATAAACTTGATTTCAAAAGAATTTAAAGAACGTCTACAGAACTTAAAATTTTACAGTTAAGTTTTTATACTCTTCTTTTTTGACAACCAAAAGCGAGAGAAAGTTTTTCTTGTTTGATTTACTATTTTATCTTCTCGAAAGACAAGGAAGTTATTACATTTTTTATTACTATGATTTACTTCGATTTTTATGCCTGTTATGGTTAACACTACTTTTATATGAAGTATTTTCAATTCTATTTCTTAAAGTTTAATTTTATTTTTTAGAAAAAAAGGAAATCGTTTCAAAATTCCTTTTGAAACTCATAAATAGTAATTTTTTATTTTGATTGTAGCAATAACATTTATCAAGTTTTTGGACAATAGTATGGAAACAGTTTTTATTTATTTATTTTCTTCTTACACGTGTGACACATACTCAAAAATAGTTTCAATTTTATTTAGAAAAAATGTGTTGATTTTCATTTTCATATATCATTTAGTTTTCATCGTTTTAAAGTTCGATATAATTTCTGAATTTTTTTAAAAATAAATAAATAATCTGAAAAATGCTTGTGTAAAATAAAATTTCCCAGAACAATTTTTTCATGTTCTTTCTGATCACATTTGTTCTTAAAATACGATTTTCATTTTCGTGTTCGTAAAACTGCTATAAATAATTTATTGAACAACATTATTATATAAAACAACAATAAATTAACTTCCAACTTAACAGGAAAAATAAATTATTAGCAGTGAGATTTGTTCTTAAAGAACAATTATTAAATTTTATTCGTGTTTTTAGTTAATTTCGAATAAAAAGTAGAATTTCTATTTAAGAAACGAATTAGCTTCCATTCTATTTTTATGTTCGTTACAGCAATATTGTTTGGAGTTTATTTACTATACAGTGGGACACATATTCCAAATAAATTGATAGCATTTGATTATTTTACATTTGAAAATCCCTTATAACCATTCTCCAGAAAAAATAGTTCGTGTTCTTTTTTATCTCATTTATTCTTAAAAAATACGAATCCATTTTTCTTGTTCGTAAAACTGCTATAATCGATTCATTAAACAACAATATTGTGTAAAACAATAAATTAATTTCCTACTTAATAGAAAAAGAAACTATAAACAGTCAGATTTGTTTTTAAGGAACAATTTTTAAATTTTATTCGTATTTTTGAGTTAATTTCGAATAAAAAGTGGAAATTCTATTTAAAAAACGAATGTTATCAACTTCCATTTTATTTTTATGCTCCTAACGACAATATCGTTTGGCGCTTATTTACAATAAAGTCTGACAATAAAAATAAATTGTTCCAAAATAAATTGATGCCATTTGATTATTTCTCAATTGAAAATTCCTTACAAACATTCTCCAAATCAAATAGTTCATGTTCTTTTATATCACATTTATTCTTAAAATACGAATCCATTTTCCTGCTAGTAATAAAACAATAATCAATTAAATTTTTACTTAATAGAAACAGATATTATAAACAACGAGATTTATTTTTAAAGAACGATTATTAAATTTTATTCGTGTTTTTCAGTTAACTTCGAATAAAAAATAGAAATTCTAAGAAACGAATGTTATCAGCTTCCATTTTATTTTTATGTTCGTAACAGAAATATCGTTTGTCACTTATTTACAATACTGCGGGATTGGACTGAAAAAATGGAATAAATTTTTAAGTCAACGGTAAGAAAAGTTACATAAAATCGAATTTCCTTTCATCGAAACAATTGGTATGTATTTTTATCTGTCTTTTCGAATAAATTCCTAATAAACTAACTACATTTGATCGCTGGTGCGGATTTTTGCGGTGATTCGCACCAAAACAGCTGGCTTTTTTTCCCTCCAGGCAAAGCTCAGAGCGTGTAACAAACTTCCGGTGCTCTGCGTATATCTCTTGCGAAACTTGTTCATCTCTTACGATGCTAGGCGTGCTGCGCAGCATATTAATCACGGATTTCCCACCTTCTTGCAAAAAGAACGCCTCTATTTATGTCTTACGGCCAAACAAATAAGAATTCCAGCAGTGATTTTTTTTATCTGTTTTTGCGTGCTCTTGAAACTAATTAACAAGATAGTAACACTTTTTTTATGTGTTGTGTTGTGCTTGGGGTTTGCTGTAAAGTTTATGAACCGGAGGTGATTTTTCTTCTTTTTTGTTCGAAGTGGTTGCTAATTACTTAAATGTGGCAAGGTTAATTGTTATGCTGGGAACTGGATGTCCGTTTGGCGTGGCAAAAAAAGATTTTTTTTTAATAAATAGATAAACAAAAACTATGACCGTTGATTAATTTATCTTTTGTTTAAGCTTAAATAACCGCTACGGCATATTTACATGTCAAACATAGCTGAAGTGTGTACAGTATTTTTTATCATATAATCGTAAATGTTTATGTTAATTCATTAATTTGGCGTTAAATTACTTTTAGTAAGAATTTATAATAAAAAAAAAAAAGCCAAAACGTGTATTACTACTATTAAAATTTGTTTGTAGTCTATATTTTAATTAAAATTTATATGATAGCAAAATAAGTAAATTAATTAAAATCTTATGTCTAGTTAAATGAGAGATTTTCCAGAAATATAGTTAAAATTTCTTTAAGATGTTTGAATTTAATTTACTGGTTCTTATCAAACTCTTTTTTTAATAAAATTACAAGACATGACTGGACAATTTTACAAATATTGAGTAAAAATAAGTAAGTAATTAGCAAATTGTGCATTTGGTTGCGGAATATAAATTCTGATTATTTTTCTATTAATATAAATCCTTATAAAAAATTTCTGATTTGCATATAATTGTATTTTTTAATGTTAAACAATGATAAATATGTATTAAACTTTTAAACTGAAAATTAAACATTTAAATTCGAAATTTCATTTTATACATTTTTTTAATTTCTTATTTTTATATCTTTTCTAACAATAACGATTATTTATATTAATGTAAAGTATTATTAAATAAAAATAATTCAATATTTGTTTTTTAACATTTTATTAAATAAAACGATTTATTTCTAGCCTGATAATTTTAATTAAGATTATAAAGTTAAAACTGAAATAATTGTTGCCATTAAATTATTGGATTTTTAAAAAAAAATATTGAAATTTATGAACTAATTTTGTTCTAAGCAGAAATATTTATCTTAGAAAAAAACATCTTCTATAAATATACCACCTCAGGCTTTTTAAATATATTGATGAACTATAAAAATCTATCATTTATTTTATCCTGAAGGGAGTTGTTTACATTGCCTTTTCATTTGCAAAAAGTCGATGCACTTTTATGTCTATTGATAGAGCCAAACCTATTAGATTTCATACTAGATTTAACGAATTCGGCGCCATTCTACCTAGCCAGAAACAAACAAACACAGGTGACCGTCCTTATTAAAACACACTTTTAAATTCTGCTGGGCATTTTCGAAGTGACCCGTCCAGTCCAAACGTGATTTCTTCAAAAAAAAAAAATAAAATAATAAAGGGCCTGACCCAAATCGCCTCAACCTGTTTGTAGCCGATCAAGTGCACGCGCTGGCAAGGCGTCGTAAAAGCGCTTCCATTCATAAAAACGAACCTCGTGGCCCATTGATAAAGTGAGTCCGTAGGAAACGGTTACGCCTCACTGACGTTTACGTCTTTGAATAAGGCCGTAGCACCTGTGTACACTTTTCTCCGTAGCAGGCGCTGTGCACTTCGGGCCTCGTCTCAAGACATCTGCTGCTGTAAGGGGTCTGGGTTGGGGTTGGGAGGTGTAACAGTTTTTTTTTAGGGTTTATTGTAAACACTTTCTTATTCGCTCCCATTTTTTGAGGAAGTTCTTATTGAACCAAGGCTATCCATAACATTTGGTTGTGTTATACTAAGAATAACATGTGTTATTGTTATAATAGCATATATTGTGTTATCGTTATAACAGTTGTCAATATATTCAAAAATTGTGTTATTATTACGGACAATATATATTATAACAAGATATTGTGTTATCGTTATAACAGTTGTCAACATATTCAAATACTGTGTTATTATATAACAATAATATATTCAAATATTGTGTTATTGTTAATAATGTTCCATAACGTATTCAAATTATAATAATTGCCATAACGTTTTCAAATATTGTGTTATTGTTATAATAACTATCATAACGTATTCAAATATTGTGTTATTGTTAATAATAGCTTCCATAACGTATTCAAATCTTGTGTTATTGTTAATAATAACTTCCATAACGTATTCAAATCTTGTGTTATTATAATAATTGCCATAACGTTTTCAAATATTGTGTTATTGTTATAATAACTATCATAACATAATCAAATATTTTGTTATTGTTATAATAACAGCCATAACGTATTCAGATATTGTGTTATTATTAATAACTTCCATAGTGTATTCAAATATTGTGTTGTTAGAAAAACTTATATATTCAAATGCGTTATTGTTATAATAACTGTCAGAACGTATTCAAATATTGGGTTATTGTTATAACAATGATATTTATGGTAACAAATACCAGCTACTAAGGATTCTTACCACATAAAATAACAAATACTTTGAATCAACGACAGACAATGACAAAAACTAATACTTTAACAGAATTAAAAAAAAAAAAAAAAAGAAGAAAGAATTTTTGTCTATTACATTTCTAACTTTACATGATTAAATATTTCTTTTCGAGAAAAATAGTGTTACATTGTGTGTTATAATAACACCATATTTTAATAAGTTATGTTAACATATAGCAGTTACCATGAAAAGTAAATAATACAACAAAATTAAAAAAAAAAAAAAAAAAAAGAAAGTACTTTTTGTCGACTATTTTCTCAATTTTACCCAATTAAAAATTCCATTTCGTGAAAAATAGTGCTATATGTTATTATTTAACATATTCAGGTCATATGTTATTATTTAACAAATCATAATTTATTCAAATATTGTGTTATTAAAACTATATTTGAGTATGTTATGATAACCAATGGCAGCTACTTCTGCTTCTTACGATGGAAAATAACAAAAATATTGCATTTACTACAAACATTGACAAAACTAAAAAACAAAAATTTTTTTTTTTATTTGCAGCAACTTTAGCAAAAATTAAACGTTTTCCCTATTTGTTTTTCAATTTTACGCTATTACAAATTCCATTTCGAGAAAAATAGCGCTATATGTTATTGTTTAACATATTCAAGTAATATATTATTCATATGTTATTGTTTAACAATTCATAACATTTTCAAATATGTTGTTATTAAACATAATATTTGAATATGTTATTATAACCGATGGCAGCTAATCCCGATTCTTACCACAGAAAGTAACATAAATTTTGAATTTAAATACAAGCATTGGCAAAACTAAAAAAACAAACAATGCATCAATTTAACCATGAGCAAATAAGAATTAAGGCACAAAGAAAATCAGCCATTTGAAAACAATTTTAATTAAAAATGTCATTTTTTATAAAGTCAGATATGTTTATGTACTTAAACACAACTGATGCTCAACCTAGAAAAGGAAAAAACAAATAGTAATCGAAATCAAACAAAAATAAATTATAGTCCACTTACAAAGAAAATTTGCAGTTTGTAAACTATTTCAAATAAGAACATCAAATAATAATAATTTATAGCTTTTAATGAGCAATTAAAAAAAAAAAGAATTAATGAACAAAGAAAATCAGTCATTTGAAAACAATTTAAATTAAAAATGTCATTTTATAAAATCAGATATGTTTATACACTTAATAACTAATGCACAGCCTGTATTAGTTGTAGAAAAAAAAAAAACAAATAGTAATCGAAATCAAACAAAAAATAAATTGTAGTCCACTTACAAAGAAAATTTGTAGTCTCTAAACTATTTCAGATAAAAACATCAAAATAATAATAATTATATAGCTTTAATGTACCAATTTAAACATGAGCAAATAAGAATTAACAAACAAAGAAAACCAGTCATTTGAAAAGAATTTTAATTAAAAATGTCATTTTATAAAATCAGATATGTTTATACTCTTAACAACTGATGCGTAACCTGTAGTAATTGTAAGAAAACGAAAAAACAAATAGTAATCGAAATCAAACAAAAAAGAAGTAGTAGTCCGCTTACAAAGAAAATTTGTAGTTTGTAAACTATTTCAGATAAGAACATCGAAATAATAATAATGAAATATCTTTAATGCAGCAATTAAAAAAAAAAAAAAAAAGAATTAATGAATAAAGAAAATCAGTCATTTGAAAACAATTTTAATTAAAAATGTCATTTTATAAAATCAGATATGTTTATACACTTAATAACTAATGCACAGCCTGTATTAGTTGTAAGAAAAGAAAAAAACAAATAGTAATCGAAATCAAACAAAAAATAAATTGTAGTCCACTTACAAAGAAAATTTGTAGTCTCTAAACTATTTCAGATAAAAACATCAAAATAATAATAATTATATAGCTTTAATGTACCAATTTAAACATGAGCAAATAAGAATTAACAAACAAAAGAAAACCAGTCATTTGAAAAGAATTTTAATTAAAAATGTCATTTTATAAAATCAGATATGTTTATACTCTTAACAACTGATGCGTAACCTGTAGTAATTGTAAGAAAACGAAAAAAACAAATAGTAATCGAAATCAAACAAAAAAGAAGTAGTAGTCCGCTTACAAAGAAAATTTGTAGTTTGTAAACTATTTCAGATAAGAACATCGAAATAATAATAATGAAATATCTTTAATGCAGCAATTAAAAAAAAAAAAAAAAGAATTAATGAATAAAGAAAATCAGTCATTTGAAAACAATTTTAATTAAAAATGTCATTTTATAAAATCAGATATGTTTATACACTTAATAACTAATGCACAGCCTGTATTAGTTGTAAGAAAAAAAGAAAAACAAATAGTAATCGAAATCAAACAAAAAAGAAGTAGTCCACTTACAAAGAAAATTTGTAGTCTCTAAACTATTTCAGATAAAAACATCAAAATAATAATAATTAAATAGCTTTAATGTACCAATTTAAACATGAGCAAATAAGAATTAACAAACAAAGAAAACCAGTCATTTGAAAAGAATTTTAATTAAAAATGTCATTTTATAAAATCAGATATGTTTATACTCTTAACAACTGATGCGTAACCTGTAGTAATTGTAAGAAAACGAAAAAAACAAATAGTAATCGAAATCAAACAAAAAAGAAGTAGTAGTCCGCTTACAAAAGAAAGTTTGTAGTTTGTAAACTATTTCAGATAAAAAGCATCAAAAATAATAATGATGAAATGCGAACTATGATATCTCTGATGCATCAATTTAAGCATGAGCAAATAAGAATTAATGAACAAAGAAAATCAGTCATTTGTAAATAATTTTAAATGAAAATGTCATTTTATAAAATCAAAAACGTTTATATACTTAACAACTGATGCGTATCCTGCAGTGGTAGTAGAAAATGGCAGGTTGCTTTTATTTATTTATTCTTTTTTGTTTCAACCGTAGGCACGGACTAAGTAACACGCTTGTCTTTCAAGTCACACACCATGGAAAATTGTTGAAGATTTAAGTATTTTTGTAGTGTATATTTACCCAAAGGTTTTCATCATTATTTTATCCACAAACACAAATTTTGTCAGTTATTATTATTGTTATTTTTTTCTACAATCTGAATTTCGTAAGGGCAATTACTAAATCAAACGTTTTACGCTTTACCACTTGTAAAGAGGCACGTCAGTAAGTAGTTATTATGTAATATTATCAGATTGAAACCACGAGTTGGGTTAAAAAAGAAAATTAGTAGTCCCATTTTAATTTTTTTTTTTTTTTCATTGAAAATCTTTTTGTGTGCGTTAAAATAAAAAATCGAAGTTTTAATAAAAACTTCATGTGAATTCCTTTTTCTTTTATTTACAACATTTACTTATTGTATAACGGTTGTATATTTTTTTGTTATCACAAGTGTTTCGAATTATATAAAAGAAAGCACAAACGATTATCAATGCCATATTTATTTTTCCAATAAATTTTTTTATTTAATTTATTTCATAATTTTTTTTTGTTTTCTTTCTATACAAACGATAAATGTTATCTTATTTCATTTATACGATAAATCATTTCCGATTCTCGTTTTATGTAAACAAATGTCCATAAAAAATCATGTGTAATACACCTTTTTCTTTTTATTTACAAAACTTATACACTAACGATTATATACTATTTTTTATCACAAGTATTTTACACACACACACACACACACACACACACACACACACACACACACACACACACACACACACACACACACACACACACACACACACACACACACACACACACACACACACACACACAAAGAACAAACGATAATCAATGCCATATTTATTTTTCCAATTTTTATTATTTAATTTATTTCTTTCTATACAAACGATAAATGTTGTACTTTATTTTATTTATACGATAAATCATTTCGATTCTCGTTTTTATGTAAACAAATGTCCATAAAAAATCATGTGTAATACATCTTTTTCTTTTATTTACAAAACTTATACATTAACGATTATATATATTTTTTTATACACACACACACACACACACATACACACACACACACACACACACACACACACACACACACACACACACACACACAAAGAACAAACGATAATCAATGCCATATTTATTTTTCAATAACTTTTTTTATTATTCATTTAATTTAATAACATTTTTTTTTTCAATTCAAACGATAAATGTTATATTTATTTTATTTTTACGATAATGCGATAAATCATTTCCTATTATCGTTTCATGTAATAAATATTCATAAAAATCAATTAATTAGATAGAAATATTTAATTTACTATATTAGTGGCTGATAAATTGATTACTTTATTGTTTACTGCATTTGTGGCAAAGAAAACATTATATGTTGACAAAAAAAACAGTTTTTTTTTTTCTAATTTTGCCCATATTAATTAAATAAATTAATTTAATTTGTTGCTTAAATAACTTCTTTACACTTACAGATTTATTGAAAAATGCTTATTGTAGCAATATTTATTAATCATGTAAATAAATATTAGTTTTCTTGAATAAGTTATAAATTTGATTTATTCAATTTAATTTTAATTTCTTTAAATTTTCAAATATTTTGACTTAAAAGTACTACACTATAGTTTAAATTAATAGACTAATTCTAAATACATTTCGAATTCAATATTTTTATTTTTATAACATCTGAAGTTATTCTACAAATTGTTAAAACTACAAAATGCCTATCACTAAAAAAAAAAAAAAAAATCAAGGTTTTATTTATTTATTATTTATTTTTAAGTCTTAATTGCCATATATAGTAAGCACAAGATAAGTAGAAAGAGCAATACTAAAAAGTTGGATCAAAAATTCACACAAGTATCACAGCTGCTCCACTTCCTGTTTATTATTAATTCAAGTCAAGTTTATTTAAATGTGCCTTACAATTCATATATTTTATTTAACTTCGCATAATGCCATATAATTCAATTTAACGGCTTACATATTTTCATTTTTCGCTTTTACAACAAATGTGGTGTGTAATTTTATGAAACAGGTGCTCAAAATTGTTTAGAACGACAGCAACAAATCATGTTGCGAATAAAAGTAATTGTTATTACATTTTGCCTCCCTACATCTGCTACAAAATCATTTTCGTACCGTGGTTAGGTTTTTACTTTTATAGCGATTTAACGTCCTTTAATATGCACGGTCCTTTAAAAGAGGAAGTACCGGTTTTATGACAGCTATTAGGAGGGTGGAAATTTTATGCTTTTCAGTTGCAAATGTTTGTAAGGAAGTAGCTGGGAAAGTTAGGCTTAACAAATTTTATTAGTCGAAAAAAAAATAATAATAATAATGGAACGAAAATAAAATTGCATGTATGTGTTTTGCTGCTATTCACGGTTATTTTCGATGTATGAAAAAGTAATTCAATAATTTTCTGATTTTTTTATTAACGTAAGTTATATGCATGCATATATATATATATATATATATATACACGCACAATACAGGGTGATTATAATTAAAGTCCCAGTTTCAAAAATGCTGTAAAAAAGAAACACTCGTCAAAATGAGCTCAAATTTGAACTAAAGATATTTGAAGAAGGGGGACACTGTGCGGCATCAAAAATAAGTTATATAAGTTCTACCGTTTTTTTCCCATCCAATTTGGTATGACCTTGCCTTTGTGGATTGGCTTTCCACTAACAGTGAGGTTAATATTTTATCAATATGGGTTACCACATTTGGCGCCACAAAATGGGTGGCAAATCTCAACGGCCACTAATTTGCGATTTGGCCAAAAAATTATTTCGTAATATTAAGAATTTATTTTACTGTGCAATTATCATATTATTTTGCTTTAAACCAATATCAAAAATTATATCACATTTTTTTTTTTTTTTTTTTTTTTTTTTTTTTTAGCAAATCTTTGTAAGCCATGTCTGATTCATTTCTATACAAAAAAAAGTGTTACTTACAAGAAAAAAGTGGTTAAATAATATTTTGAAAAAACACATTTTTTTTTTACTTTTTTTCTTATCAGTTTTCTAAAAAGGAAACATGATGATAATCTGAGTGGAGTGGCTATTCATCATTTAGTAGCAGAGGCTAATCCTGTCAGATAAATCCTATAATGTGACATCTATTTACTGCTGTCTTCTCAAATCCCAAACTAGTGTGGTGGAACGTTATCGTTCGAACGAATCTGGATGTCGTACCAGAAGAACTCTTGCAAAACATTAGTACAAGGACCCGAATCCATCACGCGCGCTACCCGAAGGCTAAAGAGTGACGACTTATAACCCCTTCATTCTTGAAAAATAAAAAGAAGAAAAGTTTCACATCTTCTCGCTTAACGAACTATAAATAAACAATCGCAAGAAAATGGCGGAACTATTGTCCATTCTTCTGTGGCCACCTTTCCTGACTTTAATAAGGCAAGAACAACAAAAGATTTCTGTTATGACAGTTAAACGGTTTCCTGTCCGACAACTGACCAAGGGGTGGAAGATCTCCGGAATATTTTAATTGAGGGGGTGGATTCGAAAATGAGAGGAAGTACTTCTACAAGCGATTGGACATAAACAATCGAAAGCGAATAATAGGAGCGGTCGGAACCACTCTCGAATTTTTCTCTTATGAATGGAATGACGTCACGGTCTTGCAGACGTGGAATT
Organism: Caerostris extrusa; assembly: GCA_021605095.1. Lineage (NCBI taxonomy): Eukaryota > Metazoa > Arthropoda > Arachnida > Araneae > Araneidae > Caerostris > Caerostris extrusa. The sequence goes on from BPLR01015876.1 coordinate 21,255, forward strand.
TTCGGGTAGAATTCCAATGTCTTTTTCCCCATGACCCAGTGGACTAGGTAAAAGTTATTGTTCTTAAAATACATAAATTTTTGAGAATGACATTATTTCATAGAGTGATGATAGTAATTTTTTCTTATTTTCTTTTTTTAAGAAGTGAAAATTTCGAACGAATTGTTTCTTTTGATTGTTTGGAGAAAAAGGAATTATTCGATTTCCGGTTGTCAATTGGTTTCTCAATTTAGGTAATTCAGTACTGCCTTTAATAATTTTCCGCTCTTTGTCGACTGTCTTAAAGAAATATTATTGAATACCTATTTTTTTTTTTTTTTTTTTTATTGAGAAGTTAAGTAAATCATTCCCTTCCTTTAAAAAGAAAAACAAAATAATTTGTTTGCAATGCACTCAATTTCCGTATGAAATTTTTTTCCACAATAAAATATATCAATACTTTAATTATAATCACCCTGTATACAGACAAATAAAGTCCCACTTTCAAAATGCTATAAAAAAGAAACACACGTCATAATGAGTTCTATACTGAAGATATTTGAAGAAGGGGAAAACGGTATGGCATAAAAAAAAAAAAGTTTCACTGATTTTTCCCATCCAATTTGGTATGACCTTGCCGTGGCGGATGGAATTTCCACTAACAGTGTCCCAACTGTTCAATGAATTGGAAGTAATTTTTTTTTCCGTCAAAAAATCGAAACAATCAAACGCATTGAACATCAAGCACATCGCACAGTTGCTTTAATGTGCAACTCATGCCATATATGTTGTCATTTCGATTCAAAATATCACTGGTAGCCGAATTCACTTTCTTTATGCAGCTTACAGCGCCATCTATTAATACATTTGGGAACATTTTTGATGCCGTACCATTTCTCGCTTCTTCAAGTATCTTCAGTTCAAATTTCAACTCATTGTGACGAGTGGTTCTTTTCTACAGCATTTTGTAAGTGGGACTTTAATTATAATCTCCCTGTATTAAAATATTTTATTTGTTTATATATATATATATCAATATTTTATTTGTTTATATCTGTAATTTAAGTTAGTAATAATTATACTAACTCTAGTTAATAGCTACCATTACAATACTTCATTTTGGTGATACACCATTTTTCAATACATCATGTATTGATGTATGCTTTTTAGCTTAAAAATATTTTTAAAACTACAATGAACTAGCAGAACCCAGCATACGTTATCCTCCTCTCCCCCCCCCAAAAAAATGCATTGTAGAAAATTACATATATTTTCCATGTTCCAATATATGTGCATACTAATTTTTCATGGATATCGTTTGCACCACCATCTGGTGCCAAGTAACAATAAAGTGGATAGAGCGAAACTTATTTTGCATACTCGAATACATATTATTACCATTTTCATAGTGATTGGCTGAATGAGTAGTTGATATGCTTCAGCACCATCTGGTGGCGACTTACAACAAAAAGGATAGCATAAAAATATCCATGTTTTATCAAATACACACAAACAAATTTCATCAAAATCGGTCCAGCCGTTTAGGAGGAGTTCAGTGACAAACACATGTACAGAAGAATTTATATATAGCTTTAAGAATTATATTTACATTAAAATATATAGATTTTTAGCCCAAAGTCTAAATTTTATATTATTCTTTTGAATATCATAATTATTTAGAGCATTTTTTTTATGCAACAAATTTTTTTTTAAATTATACTTACAAAATTTATTATAAGAGAAAAAAATACATCATCCAAAAGATCATCTTTATTAAAATTTGCTATTTATATTTCGCTGAAAATCTTACAAAAATCATGATTACACACATGATTGCATCATGATTATGAAATTTTTACTACATTTTGTTTCTAAAAATGTAGCAAGAACTAGGAAGATCCTTTTATGCTATTTTTATACAACCAATTTAAGCAAAATTCTTATCATAAAGAAATAAATTCATGGATTTCAAAAACTAACAAAAAATTTATATTTACAATTTATATGTCAATGCTGTAGGTTACAAAAGATAAAAGAACATTTACTACATTTTTATTTGAAAATGTTTTGATTCATTTTCTAAAACTGTTTATACATAGCTTATTATATCCGTTGGATGTAATAATCGAACCCTATTGGCAACTTTATCACGTAATGTATGAATTTATGATCGTCTTCAAATTGAGACATGATTGTGACCTGCTTCTTAAGTGGTTGCTGATTTTTAAAAAAAAAATAATAATAAACAGAGGTAGAGAGATTACAAAATAGAAAATTAAATGATTTTTTATGAATTTGCAAGCTATGGTGGTGAAAAAAGAACAAAAGAACAAAAAAAAAAAAAAAAAAAATTCCTCCTGGAGGTTAACGTTTATTTGTCCAACTATTAACGTACCATCCACGTCTGAGTGTTTTTGATCTCTTTTCAAGGTTGGTAAAGAAAGCAAACAACAGGAAAGTAAATATAATTAATTCGATTTTCACGCTAATGCCGTTGGCGTGGGTTGGACTTCGCCCGAAATGTTTTGCACAAATTGTTTGCGAAACGATTTTTTACAACATTGAGCTCAATTGCTACCAGTGTTAGGCACTAGAAAGGAGAAGTTGCTAAAGTGTTGTTGAGTGGAGTGTGCCGTGTAATTCTATTTCGACATTTTGGTGTTCTAAAAAGAATGTTCTTTTAATTGTTTTTTTAAGTAGGATTCAACAATTGATCAAGCCTTTAAATTAAGTTTGATACCTTTCTATTCTTGGAAAAAGTGCATTGTCAAGAATATCTTTTGATAAAAATTCTTGAATTCTTTTTCAACATTTTTTAAAAAAATAATAATGTTCTTTTAATTGTTTAGGATTCAGCAATTTCACAAGCCTTTAAATTAAGTTTATCTTTCTGTTCTTGAAAAAGGGCGTTGTCAATGATAATTAAACGAACATCTTTTTGATAAAAAGTCTTGAATTCTGTTTCTAAAAAGTTCTTTTAATTATTTCTTTAAGTAGGATTCAACAATTGCATAAGCCTTTTAATTAAGGGTGATATCTTTCTGTTCTTGGAAAAAGCACATTCAATGATTGAACATCTTTATGATAAAAATTCTTGAATTCTCTTTCGACATTTTGATGTTCTAAATGATGTTCTTTTAATTGTTTAAGTAGGATTCAACAAATTGCACAAGCCTTTAAATTAAAGTTATTTTTAAATAATTGTTATTTTGACAATATACCGATGTTCTAGAGTAAAGTTAAAGATTTCGTTTTAGTGTGATGTGACATAAAAGTAACCTTTACAGTAAAATATTTACATCTAAAATATTTTTAAAGTTATAGTTTTGCCAATATAAATTTATAATTGTAATTTTTTTCTGCAAAAATGCAATTTTTTTCTCTTAAAAAAAAAAAAAAATGCTAGAATAATAAAAATTTTCCACATTGTAATTAGTGACGGATTTAGGCGTAGGCCCGGGCCTAGGTCGTCAAATTTTTCGAGGTGGCAAAAATTTGAAATCGATTTTGTTTTTTTATTAACTGCAAGACCTAATTTTAATGCTTCTTTTCTTGCTTTGACAACCTCAAGATGTCAATATTTAAAGGGTAGAATTATTTTTTTAAATAATTAATCTTGTAAGTAGTAAAATTTAAAATATCTAACAAATAAGCACTAAAAAAATTCTGTTAAGTATAGCATTTATCTATTGGCATCTACTATATACATTATTATATATAAGGTCGTCAAATTAACTTGGGCCTAGGGCACCATCGAACATAAATCCGTCACTATATGTAGTCAGGGCCGGATTTTTCTATAGGCTAACTAGGCTTTAGCCTAGGGACCTCAAGATCAATAGGGGCCTACATTCAAATTGTTAGCAAAATTAGAATTACACTATTCTAAAAACAGTAAACACTAAAACACTGAATCGAAAATAAGGAGAAATTCCACACATATGACTAATAAACAAAAATAAAAATATTTTGGTTAAGATCAACGCGTGCTGAGAATGAATGTCCAAATAAGTGTTTTTGCCTTTATTAGTTCACACTTTCCCTATATATATCTTGTTCAAATTTTCAATCTTTCATAAAATACTTCTTATTCATCCATTCACGTTCAAATACATTTTTTTTAACTTGTGACTTGATGACTTGATGTTAATACAGTTTTTTTCAAATATTCATTCGGTCATTAAATTTAATTAATTAATTTGAGTTTTTTTTTTTTAGATTTAAGTTGCATATATCTACCAATAGATGGCGCCAGATAAACTTAAAAAAATGAATGAAAATTAGTTATAAAGGACTTTTCTGCAATATAGTGAAAAAAAAAAAAAATGTAGGAATTGACTTAAATAAAAACAAGTAAAAAAAAATATATAATTATCCGTTGGCACATTTTTATAACGATCAGTACCCATCACAACATGTTTCATTTAACATATTGATTGATAACATATATATCATTTAACATATTGATTGATTGATAACATATCACAGTAATGATGTATTTTATTATCTCCCACGTAATTTACAAACTTAAAAAGGGAGGTGAAAGGGCCTCATAAGTGGAATAGCCTAGAGCTTCTTTTCATCTAAATCCGGCCCTGATTGTAGTATACTTTGTACCAACAGACACTACATCTGAGAGGTGACATAAATTTCGCGCCAAAAACTCTGTTTTCCCAGGCTTATTAGCGCATGAGTGCCCCTACCCCCTAATGCAACAGAGGACAGACACTGTAACTCAATCTTATCTTTTCGAAATAACCCCAGGAAACCAGTTGAAAGTAATTTCAGTGTTTTATAAAGCGCGAACACTTTTTTTTTTTTCTTTTCTTTTGGCCTTTGCATCGCAGTTCCCCCTCCCCCTTGTATTTATATATGTATTTTTATTTTATTTTATTTATTTATTTTTTATTACTCGCAGAACGAATTTTTCTCATTTATGAGAAAACAGTTGAAAATTTTGCTGCCAAAAACGTTAAAGCAACATGTTACAGTTGAGCAACTTGAATCACTGAAGAGGAATAATTATTGTTTCTTTTTTTTTCTTTTTTTTTTTTTTTTTTTTTTTTTTATGGAAAATCTGCTTTTAAGATGCTTCTTTCTTTCTTTTCTTTTTTTTCCTTACACACCCCTTTCCCCCCTTTTTAATTCCTGTGCCGTTATTTTGGCGGGAAAAGGTGAAAGTTGGAATTCTCTAATGGTTCCAATTGCTCCCGCCCATTTGTATGTTCTAGAAGAAGCAATAGGTCATTAGATGATAATGTTCCCTGATAGAAAGTGATTTGTGATTAATGGGTTTTTGTTGTCGTTTCAGTGAGTTTATTATCGGTTGTTGCAGTATTGCACAAGAATGATGGGTTTTCCCAGAACACTGATTAATAGTTTTTCATGATATATGGGAAAATATGATTAAAAATTCGATTTGAGGTCGAATTTGATACAAGCAAATAACATTTATTCGCTCCAGCGTAATGCGATTATAAACCAACATAATTTTAAAATAGCAACAATATTATTACAATAAACCGTTGTCACATAGATAGAGTAAAGTTAAAGATTTCATTGTAATGTCATTTCACATAACATTTATGCCTCCAAATATATAGAAATGCATATATAAGACAGATATTTTATAAAATGTCTAAATTTGTTTTCAATTGCTATATTCATAAAGTAGTGCATTAACGTTTGATAGCTGTTTTTACCATTTTATCAAAAAACATATCAATATTTAAAAATAAACATTTGATTTAAAATTCAATCTTTAACGATTATTAATTTGCAAGATATTAACAAAAAAATAATTCAAAGCACTATCATGAAAGCGAAATGGTTTTATACAATCATTTGTGTTCCGTTCAATTCACGTTTTCATTCAATGAAGATCACTTAATTTTTCATTTTGATTCGAATCTTTAATTTGAACTTTTAAATGAAAATTTTTTTGCCAAATATTGTCAATTCGTTTCTGTTTTTTTGACTTTAAATTGAGATATGTTTTTAATACCTCATAAATATTAATTATATTTTATCAAAACAATATATCAATATTAAAAAAACCATTTGATTTAAAAATGCCGATTATTAATTTGAAAGACATTAAAAAAATAATTCAAAGCACTGTCACAAAAGCGAATTGGTTTTATTTAGCCGTTCAATTCACGTTTTCATTCAATGAAGGTCACTTAATTCATCAAGTTGATTCGAATCTTTAATTTGAAGTTTAAATGAAAAATTTATTGTCAAATATTGCCATTTTGTTTCTGATTTTGATTTTAAATTGAGATCAGTTTTATACCACAAAAATAATAATTATATTTTAACAAAAAATATTATTTGATTTAAAATGCAAGCATTAACGATTATTAATTTGCAAGACATTAAAAAAATTCAAATCACTATCATGAAAGCGAAATGGTTTTATACAATCCTTCACGTTCGTTCAATTCACGTTAAGTTCAATTCGTTAAGTTTTTATTCAATGAAGGTCACTTAATTCAAATTAAAGACTTGAATCAAATTCATGAAGTTTAAATGAAAAATTTCTTGTCAAATACTATAATTTAAAGTCAAAATTAGAAACAAAATGACATGTTTTTAATACCTCTCAAATAATATTATCAAAAAATATATCAATATTTAAAAAGAAACATTGATTAAAAATGCAATCGTTAACGATTATTAATTTGCAAGACATTAAAAAAATTAATTCGCCAATGCCATCTAGATATTATCACTTTCATCAAAGTAGTAAATTTCTTCGGTTTAGTTAACCGGAATGTTGAAAAGAAAAAAACTTCCCTAATTATGATATTTGTCTAACAATTTTAACCTGTGTTTGTAATTCACGGACAATTAACTTCAAAAAATTGCACAAAAAAAAAAAAAAAACCCCAAAAAAACGATAGTGATGATCTTACTAAGTGACAAAGGAAGTGAGATAATCCCTCACGAGATAAAAGTTAACACGAAGAAATTTTTTTTACTAGTTACGTACTAGTACCTAAAACCACAGGACACTCAGAGTTACTTTAAAAAAAAAAACGGATTTTGACATAAAATGTATTAGGAAATAAAAATCTCCTATTATTTTAATAACATATAACTTTTTTTTTTTTTTTGGTTCGGACACAAACCACATATGAATGAACTAAGTAACCTTAAAAGCAATTTTCGCCTCGTCACGCACGATTCACGCGTGAGTGCTCACGAACCTCACACACACACAGAAAAAGAAAAAAAAAAAAAAAAAAAAAACTTGTTACCTGGTTTTCCTGTCGAATATGTTTATTCATGTCTGAAATTCATTTGCTCTGCCATCCATCCACAAAATACGGTTTTTCGAAATTCCCGCGCTTTTCTTCCCGCGTCATTTTTATTGGTCCGTTTCGTTTCTTGAGGATTTAGAACTCTCCAGTCTTAAGATTTGCGTGACGAAACACTCTTTCTCGTAAATGCGTAAAATCTGATGGGTTTCCTAAATAAAATGAGGCTGTCAAATGGCATAATTGGATGTCACCGTTCGTTCCCCATGAATGTTATCGTCCGAAGACTAATTTTCTTTACACGTTGAATTAAACCACAAATTTGGTGATTTTTGATGTTTTTGTCCTTACTTTAAAACGGATGCGAAACTAAGTACTTTTAACCCTTTCTTTGTTTTTAATGTTGAAAACAATTTTTAGTAGAGGTGACGTTAGACAATTCTGGTTATGTAACCGTAAGACTTAACTGTTTACATCTCAAAATATATTTTTTCTAATGCGGCTGGCAACGTAGACAATTATCTGTATGCCATAAGCAAGGGCTGCACCGACGTTACTCATTCAGGCACTACCAGGGGGCACGTATAGCTTGAAGATATGCCAAGTAACACAACCCTCACAACACTCTACGATCCTACTTGACCAGGACCTACGGTTTAAAGTGGATTCAAACCACTACAAACATCCATGAAACCGCCGGGACTCGAACTCTGTTTACCAGCACCAGAGAGCTAGCCACTCGGCCAAAAGGTCCCATATCTAAAAAAAAAAAAAAAAAAAAATTGACAAACATTATAGCAAATTCTATGTTACTTCTTGGCCAAGAACAAAACTTCATAAGAACCAGCAGCCTCATGGACAATTGGCTAGTACTCTGACCATTGGTGCTTCCGGTTCGAATCTTGGCTTTGGCATGGATGTTTGGTAGTGATTCGGAACCACATTGAACTGAGGGGGCGGGTCTAGTTAGCCTAAAGTGTGCATAAAATGACCGTAGAGCGATAAAACCAGACCAAATCTTAAGAACCATAATCTTAAAACTCATTGTGTCAGGAGTTTCAGAAAGCGAATGCTCATGTCTCAAAATAAAATATATATATATTTTAATTTTGACAAGTATCATAGCAAATTCTATGTTAAGTTTTTAACCAAAGAACCAAACTTCTTAAGAGCCAGCGGCCTGATGGTCAACTGGCTGTCGAGCTCTGACCATGGGTGCTTAAGGTTCAGAATCTTGGCGGTGGCATGCATATTTGTAAGTGGTTCGGAATCACGCCAAACTGTAGGTCCCGGTATAATTAGCCCTAAAGTGTGCACAAAATTACCGTAGAGCGACAAACTAAACTAAACTGAACCTTGTATCTGGAATTTCAGAAAGGGAATTCAAAAACGAAATTTCAAATTTTGATTTCTTAAACTGCAGAAAATTATGGCTAAATTTATTAGCTTTACTGCATTTAAATTCCATTTGTTACCATTTCTTTTGGGCAATCCCTGACACAGATATGTTTTAATAATTTAAAATAGTGTTTTTAAATGTTTTCGTTCTCCATTTATAAAGAAATGTATGAACAAAATGTATGACGAATGTTATTTTTTTTTATTCTATAGTAATAAAAAAGATGAGAGATAAGACAAATGTTTGAATATTTATCTTAAAAATATTTCACACCCATCTGCCCACGAAATAGATTCTTTCAATTTCATAACATTCTTCAATTTTTTATATTCTTTCTGAAAGAGAACATTACTATAATTGATTCTGTACTTAGTTTTTAAATACATAGGATCGAACATTTATTGTGAAAATATCTTATCAGAAATAAAAAACAGAATTGTGCCCTTAGGGACTTATTAGCAAAGGTCTTTTGTGTTAAGAAATCTGTTTAAATCAAAATTTATAAGCAGAAAAACTAAATTCTTGTTATATAAAACCCTTTTTAGACCTATTTTGGTCTATGGCTCTGAAACTTGGACTTTGGCAAGATCAGATGAAGCCTAATTGGATGTATTTGAGCGAAAAATTTGAAGGGCTATTCTTGGAGGTTTTAAGGAAAGCGTTTGTTGGGGATGATGTTACAACGCAGAAATTTATAAATGCTATAAAGACCCAGATATTATAAAATTTATTAAGATCAATAGATTAAACGGGGTTGCTCGTATATGTGGAATGAATGATTTAAACCCTGTAAAAGGCTCGTTTTGACAAAGCCACAGAAACAAAGAGGAAGAGGGCAACCCAAGTTGCGATGGATAGACGCAGTTGAAAAGATTTTGCTGTACTAAAGGTTAAAAACTCTATAACGGTCTACTAATAAGGCCCAAACTAAACTTCTATAATGGTCTACTTTGCTCTACTAATGGTTGGAGGACCATTGTCACCCATAGGATTGCATGGAAATCTCATCAAAGTAAAGCCTTGGCCCACTCTAGGCTATTGATGATGATGACTTTCATTTATGTTAACTTCATCTTTCACGAATTTACTAAATTGATTATTTTATATAATTCTTTTTATTTAAAATAACTTCAAGTGTTTAATTTTTATGTTGATGTTTGACAATATAATATAATAATAGTTTTATACATTGGAATAAATGTATAGTTATTCGATATTCTCAATTAGCTAATTTATTTTCAAAAATAAAGAAATTCTAACTATTGTCATATTAAAAAAACAAACAAAAATGCTATTTAATAATGAAAACACGCATGCAAAATATGATCAGGGTTACACCCGATAACAAGCAGCTGATATAAGCATCGGCCAGCCCCCGTTTTTTCTTTCGATCTCGCGATAAAATTCAGCTGACATAATTTTCTTCCCAGATTTGCTGATACCAGTTCCATTTGATAAACATGTGTGGTAAGGAGTGACTCATTTCCGATTAGCTAAACATCGCCTCCGATGAAAATGCCAGATAAAAGAGCAGAACAGATTTGCAGAACAACCTGCCTCGAATTTCCCTTTGGCTGTGAAAACCTTCTCTAACAACAACCACCAGGTGCTTCCATCCGCTAAATTTATTCCATTTTGTTATTTTGGAATCAATAAAACAAGTAAAAAAGCTGGAAAACCTAACCCCTTAGCTCCGGAACGTTGCACACCTCTACACTTCATTATCACTGCATTAGATGTAATTGTATATCTATTAGTTTTCATCTTGAATTAGCATCTGGTGATGGAAAAATTGGAACATCTGCGTGTAGTGTGTGTTACGATGGATATTTCCGGCTCTTCCTTTTCAGAGTTCTTTTTTTTTTTTTTTTTTTTTTTTTTTTTTTTTTTTTTTTACCTTTTCAACCTCTTTGAACCCTTTCTGGAGTTGATTCGCGTGTGTTTTCGGTTGAAGATGTTGTCACCAGTTTTTTTTTTATTTTTATTTTTAGTAGTTCATTGGTCTCACGATTTATTTAAAAATATATTCGCAGCTGCGGAGATTGTAAACACCACCCTTTCGTGCATTAAGAAAGAGTGAAGAGACATAGGGGAAAAAAAAATAATGACAAATAATAGAAGGTTACCATTTTTTGGCAGCTTTTCAAATCGCCAAGGTATTTTTCGTAACGTGAATGGTGCCAAGCATGATTGCACACTGAATTTAATTAAGATGCAACGAGTTAGGAAAGAATTGGGGAATTCCCCGCACCTAAGGGATTTTTGCAGTAATAAATTAAATTTTAACTTCCAATTCCATTAAATGTAAAATGAGAGCAGAATAATTTAATCAATTTACTTAGCAACCAATTTATTTTTTAAGAATAATTCATTTTTAAAAGTTTCTTTTTGGCGGTATTCCTCGCTAAGGCGGGTAATTCCGCGTATAAAAGTGGGGGAAATATTTCGCATGTGAATTTGGGCTGAAATATTGTGAATAAGGAGTAAACAATGCTTTTGTTTCATAAGAATTTTATATTTATGAACAAAATTTTAATATTAATAGGAATTGATCCTTTTTAAATCTAAAATTCATAGTTTTTCAAAACGAAAAAAAAAACCCCCCATTCATTAAAATAATAAGTAAAATAACCGAATATAATTTAAATAAAGTGACAATAAAAAAAAAAAAAAAAAATCGAAATCTTAAATAGGATTGTAACGTGCTAATATTTAATGCTTAGAATATGTTTTTGAATACAAACTTATGTACTTGTTGCATTGCAAACATAAACCACAATGTTTTTGAATACAAATTTATGTTCTTGCTGCACTGGAAACATAAACCACTATGTTTTTGAGATACAAACATGTTCTTACTGCAGTGCAAACACAAACCACTTTGATTTTGGAATACAAACTGTTTTTTACTTTTTACTGCAGTGCAAACAGAAACCACTGTGACGTTTTTATCTCATTTCGGGAAACTAAGGTATCTTTTGTTAGTTCCTTTTGGCACGGTGCCAATATCTTTCTGGCTTTTATTCCGGTTTCGTCTATATTGTAAATTCGTTTTTCGCCGAATTTGTACTCTTCAAATACAGCTTGTAAAATTTTTTAAATAATTTTGACTATCTTCTTGTTAAAAGTAGCGAAAGGGTTTATGCTTTTCGGTTAGGTTTTCTTAATGATATGGACGGATTGCTCTTAAGAAATAACGCGAAACAACAATTACTGGCTATTTCGATCCATTTATTGAAATCTCTTTTGTTTGATTGTGTCCCGACTTTTGATGGCAAACTCGCTCATTTCATAAACAATAGTCTGATTACATTCAGAGGGGGAGGGGGATTTGATCTCGTATGGTATATTAAAGGATTGCAAAAGATTCCCTACTTTCCTGATTTTACGGCTGTTCTATAAAAATCGCTTCAATGTCTATTACCAACTAGACCTGACTCAAGAACTCTAATTAGTAAGTCGTGTATAGAACAGGGTATGGGTCTTACCAGTTTTAGTATGGGGCTACACTGCCTACCAACTACCATGGTGCGAAGAATTACCCAAATAAAATTTATTCCTTCTGCAGATCTTGCATCAATTAAAAATGGCTACATTGATTCAAAAGATGGCCTTTTCTAATGAAAAACACAGAGGAGGCATACATTCAAAACAGAAATTCTAAGGAGAACGTCGTTTCTTTTCAAGTCCCAAATGTTCTAACTATGACAACAAACGAGATGGTGTGGAGGATATTCCTTAAACTCTCTAAGCAGGTAGTCCAAAGCCATCTCCTATATTTTTAATTACCGTAAATAACGGTACGCAGAATTGCCTACTGCGCGATATTCTCCCCTACATATTTACGGTTACTTTTAAATTTTAGTAAAATAGCATACTTTACATAATTAATTAATTATTTTTTATCAATTTACACATACGTTGCCAAATAGGTGAATTGTAATCAACTATCAAAAATAGATAAAATAATCTTTCCAGAATTTCAGAATAGTTTTAGTTTTGTAATTCAACAAATCATTTACATGGTTGACAAACAAATTCTTTCAAATCTCGAGATTTAACCATCATCGCCATTTTAATGATTCCATCTTGACTTACTTTTTGATAAAATCATCTAAATTATGAATAATTCTATCCATTTAGTATCATAATATCCTAAGTTTTATAAAATATTTAATTTTGTCATATATAGAAAAATAACTGTCAAGGTTATAGAGGATTAATTAATGATATCGTTTTTTTATTAATATCTTTTAAGGTAACAAATTAAAAACAGTTTTTTTTTTTGGAGAAAAATCCGTATATTTCCGTATATTTTAAATCTATATACGGAAATGCACTACTTATGTTAAGTTATATGGTTGAATTTGAAAATTAGCATTTTAAAAACGTTTGATTGAAAAAGTTCCACTAAATCACAATCCTTGTGTTTAATTATACAGAAAAATTTAGAGAATAATTAAAATAAAAACTGTGACTTTAATGCTTGACATACATGTTTAAGTTTAAACTTTATTCTAACGTCGAAACAAAAATTATAATGAATTGTTTTTTGAGCAAATATTTCACAGAAAATAATAAAAACCTTATCAGAAAAGGAAAAATAAAAGGTTGAAAAAAATAAAAAGCCTTCTGAATTCATCATTTCAATTCATCGTATTTTCACTGAAATTCAGGTTTCGTTTGGTATGTCGAGCTACGGTCATCTTTTGCACACTTTAAGTTAATTATTAGATAAGTTAATTATTAGATAAGTTAAGATCGGGATCTACATTGTAACGTGGATTTCGAACCACTCACAAACATCCATGCCACTGCCAGTATTCGAATCTGAAGCTTCTGGTACCAAAGCCACAGCGCCAGCTAATTGGCCATCAGACCGCCTGAAATTCAGAAGCCTAACTTAACACAATATGAACAAAAATATATATAATATTAACAACAACTAAAAGTTTATAATCTTTCATCGATACATTTTAAAAAATATTAATAGTCAAACGGCAAATATATTCAGCTAATACGTTAAATATACAACAGCAAGTACATGAAGTTCGTAAATTTTAATGTTTATTTTTTAAACTTAAATCGAATAAAATAAGCATAAATGTAACACCAACGAAAGCGAATTATTTTTCAAGTAAAAATTCACACCGAAAAAGGAAAGAAAATAAAAAAAAAAAATCTTTTATTATAATCATAAAAATTCATATGAAATAGGAATTACACGAACAACAAAAAAAATAAATAAATAAATAAATAGATAAATAAATACAAATCGTTTGAAAACAGATTCGTATTCCAGTTGGCGATGGATGTTGAAATTCAAGAGCTCGTTTTAAAAAATGGCGTAACAGATGAAAGAGGGTAACCCTAAATGGCAGGTGCTGTTTCTTACTCTCGAATGGAAGGGGAAAAAAATTAAAAAAAGCGAACGTTCTTGCCCCACTTTCTCCTGCCAGCTATCTCCTCCCATTATAGGGTCGTGACTCTTCCATGCATTTCAGAACCCCCTTCCCCCAATAGCATGCATTATTTGATCAGGTTATTTTAACACCTTTCGTATTTCAACCCTTCCTTCACCGAATCGAGTTCAGTTAGATTTTGTGTCACCTTGACAAATTATTTCTAAAAAAAAAAATTAAAAAAACAATATATGGTTGATTTAAAAATTGATTCATTGCAATCTGCCTAAAATATTGCTTAAAAATCATATTCACTGAATTATAGAATTGTAGTTGATAAAAAAATCCAAAATCATTAAGCGTAAATTTTAGGAATGCTTTAATTTTTATATGAATTTATGTGTACTGTATATCAACATCAAGTAACTAGTATTGAATACATATGTAAGTTACATAATAAGAATTTCATATTTTACATTTTTAAGTTTTAATTAATATTAATATTGCTTCTTAACATTAAGAATAACAAAGAATAATTAAAAATTAAATTAAGAATAATTATTAATTAGAACTAATTATTAAGAATTTACAAAGAGAAATTAAAAATAATATTTTCGAAAAAAATGCAACAGAATTTTTTATCAAGATTGTTCTTATAATACAATAATATTTAAGAATAATTCTGAATGAATTTTAATTATAACCCTGATGGATCAACTACTAAGTTATTTCATGTTGAAGAAAAATAAGTATAGCTGAAATATATTAGAGTTAAATAAGTATAAGAACATTAATAAGTGTAAAGAACGTTAGTTAAAAAGTATGTTATGCATTATTAATAAGTATAAAGAACATTATTAGATATTTCATGAATTAAGATTAATATTCTTGAAATATCATAAAATGAAAATGTGATGATGAAATGTGTTATGATATTCATAAAACGTAGAAAATCTTGTCGAAAAATTAAAAAAAAAAAAAAAAAAAATATGTGAATGATGTCCAAACTGGGAGGACTTCCCTTAATGATTCAAAAGGCCATTAGCTTCTTAATCTAGCCATTCCTTCTTAACACAGAAATAAAATAAAAATAAATAAATGCATGTTTTTTTCCCTTCCATTTCAAAGTTGTTCTCATCGTTTCAAGTTCTTAAACGTCCGGCTTTAAAACCCCAAACCCTAGCGTAAGATTTTAATTAGCAGAAGAAGACATAAGTAAAGAGTTCTTCATTCTGGAGGAGAGGATATTTTTTGGGGGCCCATCTCTTCCATGCTCTTGTGGTCGTAATTAGGGACTGACGGCATGACGGTTGTGCCATGATAATTTTCCCCATAGGAACTCTTAACACCGCGGCCCTCTTTCCGGCCGACCTTGGTTTTTCCTCTTCTTAGCCGTTGAGAACATTTTTGGACTTCTCATCCATGATTCCCTGCGTGTGACGTCACTCTCATTTCCCTACTCCAACGAATCTTCTTCCACGCGATGCAATAAGCGAGAATTTTCGAAATCTCTTTTTTTTTTTTTTTTTTTTCGTCGTCTATTACTAATTCTTGTTAGAAAATTATCGTTTTCTTTTTCTTTTTTTTTTTTTTTCATTTTTTCATTTTTTTTTTTTTTTTTTTAGAATTTGATTGGCCAAATATTGAACTCAGATTACCAATATATTAATGAAGTACAGCATAATTCTTTTTGTTTAGTTCTGTCGTTTTTCGTTCAATCGGTCAAAAATTAGAACAATTTTGACCGATCGAACGAAATAAAATCGACGATCAACTGGTCAGCAATTATGGTTTATATAATCACTCATTTACTCATTACAAAGAACATTCTTCCATGCAATGCAATAAGCCAGAATTCTCAAAATCTCTTTCTTTTTTGTCGTCTATTACTAATTCTTCAAATAAATAATATTTTTTTTTTTTCTTTTTAGAATCTGATTGGTCAAATATTGAACTCAGAATACCATTGTACAATAAATTAATGAGGTGCAGCGCAATTCTTTTTGTTTAGTCCTATCGCTTTATTTCATTCGATCGGTCAAAAATTGTTCTAAGAATTCGACAAACAACTGGTCAGCAATTATGTTTTATGTGATCAATCTCATTTCCTCATACCAACGAATATTTTTCGATGTGATGCAATAAACGAGAATTTTCGAAATCTTTTCTTTCTTTCTTTCTTTTTTTTTTTTTTTTTGTCGTCTATTACTAATTCTTGTTAGAAAAATTATCGTTTGTTCTTTTTTTTTTTTTTTAGAATCTAATTGGTCAAATATTGAACTCAAAAATACCAAGCCAATTTGATAGCGTTATTTATTATAGTATTTGTAGAATCAGTTAATGAAATTTATCATAATTTTAACGTTTTATTTAATACGATCGGTCAAAACGTGTTCTAAGAATTCGACAATCAACTGGTCAGCAATTATGGTTTATATGATCACTCTAATTTCTCTATTCCAACGAATCTTCTTCCAAGCGAGAATTTTCGAAATTTCTCCTTTTCTTTTTTTCGTCTATTACTAATTCTTGTTAGAAAATTATCGTTTGGTTTTCATTTTCTTTTTAGAATCTGATTGGTCAAATGTTGAACTCAGAATATCAAGCCAGCTTGACATCGTTTTTATAATATTTGGACAATAAATTAATGGAAGTATGGCATAACTCTTTTTGGTTTAGTTCTATTTCTTTATTTCGTTCGATCGGTCAAAAATTGTTCTAAGAACTCGACAATCAATTGGTGAGCAATTATTTTTTATATGATCACTGTCATTTCCTATCATTCAAACGAATCTTTCCAGATGCGCAATAAACGAGAATTTGCGAAATATCTCACTCTCTCTTTTTTTTTGACTATTACTAATTCTTACTAGAAAAATTATCGTTTTCTTTTTCTTTTTAGAATTTGAGTCAAATAATGACCTCAGAATACCAAACCAACTTGATAGGATTCTTCTAATCATTTTTGTTCAATAAATTAATAAAGCATAGCATAATTTATTTCGTTCGAAAATTGTTCTAAGAACTCGACAATCAACTTGTGAGCAATTATGGTCTGTATGATCACTCTCATTTCCTCATTCAAATGAATTTTTCTTACACGTGATTAATAATCGAGAATTTTCGAAATCTCTCTCTCTTTTTTTTCGTCTATTACTAATTCTTGTTAGAAAAATTGTTTTTTTTCCTTTCTTTCTTCTTTTTTTTTTTTTTTTTTGAAAATCTGATTGATCAAATATTAACCTTAGAAAACGAAGCTAACTTGATATCGTTCTTCTCGTAATTATTGGACAATAAGTTAATGAAGTACAGCATAATTCTTTTTGTTAGTTCCATCTCTTTTATTTCGTTCGATCGGTTAAAAGTTGTTCTAAATCAACTGGTAGGTAATTATGTTTTATATGATCATATTTCCTCATTCTAATTTATTCTCTTCCACACGATGCAATAAGTGGGAATTTTCAAAAAAAAAAAAATGTTTTTTGGTCGTCTACTATTAATTCTTATTTGAAAAAATTTGATTTGCCAAATATAGTTTTAAGCATTCTGAATACCAAGCCAACTTGACAACGATCTTTTTTTTTTTTTTTATTTGTAAAATAAATTTATAACCATACAATTATTTTTGATTACTTCTAATTATTGTCACAATGATTATCGTTTTATTTAATCTGATAGTCAAAAAGCTTTTCTAGGAAGTAAATAGTTAATTGGACAGCAATTGTGTTTTTTGTGTTTTGTGTTCAATCACACTCATTTCCTCAAAAAACAAAAACAAAAATTCATCGCTTTTTTCTAATTCTTGTTAGAAAAATTATCTATTTTTTTTTTTCACAATCTGTTTTTAGAATTCAGAACACCAACTCAACTTGACAAAGGCCCTTTTATTATTTGTACAATAAATTTATAAGAATATATTCTTTTTTGTTCAGTTCTAATTATTGTTATAATGATCTGGTCTGATAGTCAACAATTTTTCAAAGAACTCAATTATCAATTGGTCAGCAACTCATTTTTCTAGTAATAAATGATAAGTTTGCTCATTTCTAATTCTTATTTATTATCGTTTAGATTAATAAAATTAAGCCATTGATCGCATTAATCATAATAATGTACACAACATATGTAGTAATTATAGTAGTGCAATAGTCCGATCAGGTTTTATTTAAAGAGTTGAGCAATATAACGTAGGCAATAATCATAAAATTGATGTAATCCGGTCATGCCGTCATGTTCATGTAGCCCGATCACTTAAAAAAGTCGATTTAGCAATTTAGATGACATAACATTAATTTTTAGTAGTATATTTTACATAGATAGCAATCATAGTTCTAAATATATATATACATAATAGTATTATATTAATGTATATAACATGGACATTAATTTTAGTAATGCATGGAACATAGGTAGTAATTACAGTAATATCATAATTGCCACCTATCGATGAAGATACCTATTCTACCTATATTCTACATATCGATAAAGAAAGATACCTTCCTATCGATTACTATCTGTCGATAAACATACCTACCTATTCTACCTATTGATTATTAACTATCGTTTGGAGATACCTACTTATCTTACCTATCGATAAAGATACCTACCTATTCTATCTATCAATTATTTATTACCTATCGATAAAGAAAGATACCTTCCTATCGATAAAGAAAGATATCTTATTCTATCGATAAAGAAAGATACCTACCTATCGATTACTAACTATCGATGAAGATACCTATTTATCCTGCCTATCGATAAAGATACCTACCTATTCGATTACTATCTGTCGATAAACATACCTTCCTATCGATTACTACCTATCGATTATTAACTATCGATGGAGATACCTACTTATCCTACCTATCGATAAAGATACCTACCTATTCTATCTATAATTACCATCGATAAAGAAAGATACCTAACTATTGATTACTAACTATCGATAAAGATACCTACTTATCCTACCTATCGATAAAGATACCTACCTATTTACCTTTCGATTACTACCTATCGATAAAAGATACCTACCTATTCTCCTATCGTTAATTAATTCCTAGCTATTACTAAATTATTACCTACTTCAGTTAAAGAATTGATTTAGCAATGTACATTGCTTGAGAAACATTTTTGATCCACCTTAAGGATGTTCGTGTTCTACATTGATATTTAGCTTTTGAGAAGTATTGGAGAAAAATAAAAAAAATAGCATTGTGTATCTCATCGATTGCAAATTAGATGGAGCCTTTTGAAATCCGGAATAGTCTAATAAGCATGATAATGAGGGGAACTCGCAGTATGAATTGAGGTGATTCCTTAAGAAAGTCGTTTTAACAATTTAAATAACATAACTTTAATTTTAGTAATATATTTTACGTAGATAGTAATTATAGTAATGTAGTATCTAATGTATATATGTAAGATAGTAATGATACTAATCTGTATAACATGAGCATTAATTTTTAGTAATGTATGTAACATAGGTAGTAATTGTATAAGGCCATAATGGTAGAATAAGGTAGTAATTGGTAAATAATTGGTAGTAAGTATAGTGATGTCATAATACGCACGTAGTACGTCATTAGTATAGTTGCGTAGCAATACTAATGTAATAAAATTATATATATTTATTTATACGTACATAATAATATATATATATAAGGCAGTAATTATACTAATGTGTATAACATGGGCATTAATTTTAGTACCTATGTATGTAACATAGGTAGTAATTGTAATAATGGTAATATAGATATCAACTATGGTAATGTCATAGTACGTAGTAATACTAATGTAATAATAATTATGCATATATTTATACGGCATATAATATACGTACATAAAAATGTAATATCTAATGTATATATATAACATAGGCGTAAGTATACTAATGTAGTATAATAACATAAGTATTAATTTTAATATAATACATGTAACATAGGTAGTAATTGTAGTAATGTCATCCGGTTTATTTAAGAGAATTGATTTAGCAATGCACATTGCTTGGGCAGAGCGATCCAACGGTCGTATGGATGTCCCTGCTAGGCGCAGTGATATTTAGCTGATA
>BPLR01015877.1:0-27334 GCA_021605095.1 Caerostris extrusa
CTATATTATGTATAGAAAACAATCAGTCTGTTCTCGTTTAAAGTATACATCTGCTGGGAGCTCCCAGTAGTTACAGAGTATGAGGGTTTTTTTATCAGAATTAAAAAAATATACTTATATTATATTATATTGATATCTTATTTATTAATTAGTAATCATGAAAATATTTATTGTCTTATAATAACTATTATCAATTATATTTTTAGGTATGCTATAGCTATGGCTTTGAAAGATATAAGCAAAATAATTATATAAACTCATAAAAACTCTTAGTAATCAAAAATATGAGGAATTTTCTGAAGCATTTCAAGACGTGGGTCACCCAAACTGAGATGGGACAATCCTTCTGCCGGATTGCTTAATTATGACTACAAGTTAGTATTTATTTGAAAGGAAAAGTTATTTAAATTTTAGAAATTTATGATAAAAAAATTTTTATAATGAAATCTAGTTGCTTGTGTTTATAACATAATTATTTAATGTTGCTCTAAGAAGTGAGAAAAGCTATTTATTATTTTAGGCTATAAATTATTCATTTATATTGGTGAATTTAATATTCTTCATGGTATTAAGGTTTCAAATATATATTGTATTTCCAGGTTAAACATATGTACATGCATTCATTCATATAACTGATTATAATGTAAATTTATATCTTCCCTAATAAAAACTGACTTGGGTACAAATGAAATTGATCTAATAAAACAACTTTATTTTAATGTATATGCATGAAGTAAATATATGACTTTCATCTCATATTTAATTATACACATTTATGTTGAATATATTATTTCAAGCCCATTTATAGTATAACTAATTTGTTTTATGTTTAGTTGCCTGTTTCTTATGGTTTATATGGATTTTTGTTTTCTTTTTAGATTTTAAGAAGTATGTTTATATAGGGGATAATGAGAAGTTGGCTGGGTAATTTTTGATGAAATTCATTATATGAGAGATAAAGGTATACATTACATTAATTTTTAAAAAGTGTATCAATAAGTTGTTTAAAAAGCATACTTAATGAAAATAAATAGTTTTTCATTATAATATATTCGGAATTTTTTTTTATTAATTAACTTCAATTTCCCGCTTTTGTTGATCGCTCTGCATTCATCAGTCTATAGTCAACCTATCCAGATGGGAATTCGATTATGTGATCTGTGTAGCTGCAGTGAAATATGATATTCCATATTTTCATTTCCATTATTCTTGCAATAACCCTACAAACAGAAGTCAAATATGAGTGGTTTTCAATAAGACTCTTTTGGACATGAAGAACTGGCCAATCTCATTTATTGTAGAACAATTAAAAAGTGTGACTTTTCTAATCTATAACATGAAGAAGCTGTGTTTTAAAAAAAGGCCTCTAAATTTCATTTCAAATTAAATTTCTGGAAAAGTGTAATACTCTCTACAAAAAGTCTGTAAAGCATTTTCTGTGATTGTACACTTTACCAAAATTGAAATGTTATTGCTCAGTCATGCGTTAATGTACAACAAAATTGATTTTTAAACAATCTCGAACATACTCAATAGTTTCATTTAGGATTTACTGAATTATCCATACATGAGAATTATGTAATTGAAATAACTTCACTTAAAAAAATGCTATTTCATCTTTAAACAAAATAAATTTCAAATTCTTGTCATTGTCTTCAATTTACTGTGCCTTTTTATTGTGAAGGCAACATTCGAGGGACAATTGTTGGTCTTAATTTCATGTTACAACTATTTATATGCATATAGATATGTGCCCATATAAAATGTTTTGAATCTTGTCTTATGAATACCTGCTCCAAACTGCATTTAGCAATTTATTTTCATAGACTACTAAACAAACTTTGATGAATGAACTAAAATTTCTGTAATTTATTGCTTTCTAGGATGTTTGAAAACTTTATCAGCGTTTCCTGTTTTTAAAACTATATCACATTTTATGCTGTTCAAAGGAAGATGAATCTTTATTGCTAACTAATTTTTACAGATTTGTAATTCAAAGCCACCATTTTACTCTTTTGGTAATTTCCATTTCTACTTTCTTTTGGTAATTTCACTGCTGAGTATTTCTCTAATTACGTATGACTTTTTTTTTTTAAGTGACCAGTTATTTTTTGATGACCTCTGTATGTGTTTTTAATTTTATTAAGGAATGTATATTCTGTTCTGAGAAGGAACATTTATCGGAAATTAAACTTAATATTATATATAAAGTATTGCTTTAAACAGTTTAAAAAGCTGAATAATTTTGAATGATGTGGCAGTATTCTTTCATGAAAATGAATTGATTGCTAACAGTTTTTGTGTAAAACTACAAATCATATTCAGAAAGATGAATGTGTGACTAATGAATCTGTTAGATACGAAGCATGTGTTCTATTATAAACTGTGACTCTGTGAAGTTGTTTTTACTGATCACAACAATGTATATATAATCAAATAATCCATCAAAAACTCTTGTACTGCCAAAGGGATCTCACTCAGTTAAAATTGTTGTGATATTAACAGACTGTTTTATAATCTGAACTACTGTTCATCGTTTTTTATTATATTAAAATAATTTAAATTACATTGTTGTAAAGTAATAAAAATGTCTTTTAGTATGTAATTTTTACTAACGTTTAAACTAATCTAAAGGAATTTTATTTATATAAATCAATGTATTTTACAGAAAAGGGTGTCGTGTGGGAAGAAACTATTATACTTTTACCTGATAATGTACTATGTATTCTTGTCTGCTACAATTCCTAATTTTAAGACAGTTTGGGGATGGATTTGTCACCTTTCATCAGGTAAAAATTTCTCAATTTTACATATCTATTTTTATACATAACAAATTATTTTTAGCTCTCAATATTGCACTGCATAATAAATTGTATATCGTTTAGCTTTGCCATGTTGTTTATACTGATAATCGTCCAGTGCCTTTGCAACAATATATTTTTCCTGCTGGTGGGGATGGTCTGCATCTTGTTGTGGTAGAAAATGTAAGTTAATGCTTTTTTTTTTTTTTTTTACGTATGCATATCTAAATCTTCATATTTTTTACTAAAAAGTAGTATCAGAATCAATTAATCTTTCTGTGAATAAAAATAATGATTTATTTAATAATTAATCTGATATTGAAATAAAATTTTTGTATATAAGATACAATTCTTTTTATCTTTGAATAGGCTCTTGAAAGTACTATTATGGGTCTTACATTGAGAACTACTTTGTATTTGTTTTAAAAATAACTTTTTAAAATTATGTATAGTCATTATATTTTAATATGATCTTTATTATAAAAAAAAAAAAAGTTATCTTATCTAAAAAGAAAAATTATATTTATATTATCTATATATATATATATATATATTGCTTTTTGATGATGTTGCTATACAAATAGAATTGATATGTGTAATGGAGTATATATCTTTTGGGGGGGGCTTCCTTTAATTTTGAAATAAAATTATGTATCAACATTTTGAATGTTGGCATTCTAAAATCAAATTCTATACCCAATCAAAGGCTAAAACACTGTATCTAGTTTTTCTTACAAGTTTTCGATCATCTATATGCAATTTATTTAATTGATTATTCATATTTTTAGGGTAATTTTCTTGAAGACAATTTCAATACTGCAATGAGTGTACTTCAAGTAGCTGGTGGTGCTGCTAAAGGTGATTCAGAGATGAGAGGCAGGAAAGGTGGATTTAAGGTAAGTTGTGAAATAAAATTTACTAAATACATGAAAATGGAAAATATTTTTATTCATTGAGAATCAGTTATTGAAATTCGATATTTCACCAATCTCTTCATGTTTGGACTTTACTCAAAATAAAAAACAAACTCGTTATCTCCGAAGAGACAAATGCAAGCAAGCAAGAGATGTGCAGATAGCTTGGAAAAATAATTGTAGTAACATAATATTAAATTCATAACATGAAAGCAGAAACTCACTGTTACAGCTATGGATGCCTTTTTTAATGCTGTGTGACTTTTTGCAGAAAGATCTAGAATTGAGATTTAATTTAATTAATTTTCAAAAAAATCATTTGCTTATCTTAGAAGGACTATTTAGGAATTGTTATTTTTTTGTGATCTAAGACACCTTACATTAAATAATTAAAATTAATCATTAGATGCAGTAAACAATTATGTTAACATAAAAATTTCATAAAATTCAATTGTTTAAAAAATGTACCTTTCTCTTTTAGAAGGTTCAAACTGCTATAAAATTGTCAAAATGATCATGACAAAAAACTTAGCTCCAGTAATTGTCTTCAGTTTTAGTAAAAAAGAATGTGAAGCTTATGCTATGCAAATGGCCAAGTTAGATTTCAATACTTGTAAGTTGATTTATTAATTATCTTTTAAAAATACATTTATCTTCTAATATCGTAATTAGAAGTATCCGTTTGAATGTAATTCTGTTTCATACTAGCTGATGAAAAACAGTTAGTTGAAGAAGTGTTCCAAAATGCCATGAATATTTTGTCTGATGAAGATAAGAAACTTCCCCAGGTATTTAACAGATGTTTGTATATTAGTTCAAAAGTTTAATATGAGCATTATTTATAATTATTTAATATAAAAATAATAATCATAAATGTTTCTAATATAAAATTAAAATTTTTGATGTTATAAAATTTCTTTATTTTTTTAAATAATGCATTAAAAAAATAAAACTTTTATACATTTATAGAGTTCTATTAAATATGTATTATTTATGTCTCATCATGATCATATTTGGCTTGATAACCTAGGGTAAGCTGATGCCTTCTGCTGAAGTTTCCTCCAGGGCAGCTTGCATCAAAATAAAGGTCTGTTTTCCAAGTGATTTCCTTAAGGCAGTCCTGTTAATTTCTTTCATAAGATTTTGGAATGAAGGTTTTTTATGAAATAGAGTTGTCAGCCCCATGCCAAACCTGAAGGCCTGTGTGTTCCTCTGACCTATTAATTATTTATATGTATCATTTTATATTCTAAAACCTTTAGTAAAAGAAATAAAAAAAAAAACCTTAAAGAATATTACACTAATAATTTTTTTTATTATTGGAATAACAATGCAGGGTTGAATTATCTAAATGTAATAATTATCCTAGCTACAGAGTGTGTTATCCATTAAGAACTGAACTCTTTTGTATTTATTAACGCCATTCATATACACATATATTTTAGTTCTATTGCTTCGTTAAAATAAATATAATTAATTTGTTTAATAATGTTTGACTTTATACAGTAACTCAGAATAAAATATAGGATCTACCATAAAATAAACATATAAACTTTTAGCATTTGAATTCAATCTTAAAATATTTTCAGGTTGAACATGTATTACCATTACTTAAACGAGGTATTGGTATCCATCATTCTGGTCTCCTTCCAATTCTTAAAGAAACAATTGAAATTCTTTTTGCTGAAGGTTTAATCAAAGTAAGAAATATAATTTTTTTAACTAGTAACTTTAATTTAATAATAAAATATCGTTTGAAAATAATTTTATTTTATTGTATTTTTAGGCTTTCTTTATTTGCTACTGAAACTTTTGCTATGGGCTTAAACATGCCTGCTAGAACTGTGTTATTCACAAATGCTCGTAAATTTGATGGCAAAGACTTCAGATGGGTAAAAAATTATTTTTAGATTTTTTAGTTGAATTAAATTTATATTTTTAATACAAACATAATCTGAAAATTCTTTTTATTTATAGAATTTGTATTGCTCAATTTTAAGTGTATTCTTAAGTCTGTTTTTAGTAAATTATTATATTCAAAATAATTTCTATAATTAAAAAATTTTGATATTTTAGATTTAATTCTTTAAACAATGCTTTCCTCGCTCAATATAACATGAAATTTAAGCAAAATCATAACATTTGTAAATCCTTTTCATCGTAAATCACTGGTCGATGAAGAAATTTCTTTGCACCTGCCGAGCAGCTTTTGCCAAGTGGTGTTTCGCTTTTCTTGTTGCCTTTCATTTCAGCTTATGTGGTACCCACTTTTTTCATCTTCTGGGTCTTTCCCCACGGCTTTCAGACATATGGAGATTAAGCACAAAAATTTGACATTTTAACTCTAGCAAACAAGGTTGAGTGTGAAACTTGCTCTTTGCCAAGTCAATAAAGCAAATAGTGCTAATGGTAACTCAACAGTAACTGTAGACAGCTAGGTCTAAGGGGAAAATTCCTGTTTCACATTTTCAGACCTGGTAAGTTTTATCTGAAATTATGACTTAGCTGTAATGTCTATACATTATAATGCAAACATATTTGAATGAATGATCTTATGAAGAAAAAAAAAAAAATTAAGTTGTCAAAAAAAAATCCTTCATAATGTTTTGTGTATTTCTTTGTGTATTTGAGGGATGCATGTATTTGTACTTTGTATGATGTGGTGCTGGGAAGCTCTGCCTCAGACCTCAGTGTAGTTCATAAATAGTATTTTTGCTATTATTATTTAATCCAGTATTGTCATTATTTCTTATTCTATTTTAATGCATTAGTTTGAGATATTTCCCTAATAAATATTTTATTGTAATGTACCATAAATAAATTTATACATTTTTTTAATATATTCATTCATTCATTCATTTTTTAAGGTTACATCTGGAGAATATATTCAAATGAGTGGACGTGCAGGAAGAAGAGGTCTTGATGAAAAAGGCATTGTTATTCTTATGATAGATGAAAAAATGAGCCCATCTATTGGAAAAGAAATTGTTAAGGTACTTATATTTTGTTCTTTATTCGGTAAAATTTATGTGTATTGATACATTTGTTGTTTTATTATATTAATCTTTCTGAAAATATTTAGGGTCTTCCTGATCCTATAAATTCAGCTTTCCATTTGACTTATAATATGGTGCTTAATTTGCTCAGAGTGGATGGCATTAACCCAGAATATATGATGGAGCGATCTTTCTTTCAATTCCAAAACAATTCTTCAATTCCACAGCTTTATGAAAGTAAGGTTAATGCAATTGTGTATTTTTATTGGATTCTCTTTTAATAAAATGAATTTTGTAATTTTTATGATGGTGTCCATTTTTAGAAATAAAAACACTGCAAGAGAACTACATTGCAATTCAGGTAGAAAGAGAAGATGAGGTGGAATCATATTACAAAATAAAAAACCGATTATCAGCTTTATCTGAAGAATATCATGCTTATGTTATACAGCCTGAATATTGTGTTCCTTTTTTTCAAACTGGTAGACTAGTAAAGGTATTTAATTTTCATACTAAATTTCCTGTTAAATATATGCATATGCTAATTAGCTAACTTCAGCAGTTTGCAGTGTTGTTTTTGATATTCATTCATAATAAAGGATGTTGTAAAAGGACACATTAAAAATATGCATATTATAAATAAAGCTTATATAAATGGAAACTTATTTTATTAGATTTTTAATGTGTCCTTTTACATCATCTTTTATTATGAATGAATGTCAATATATATATATACCTATACACAAATAAAAAATGCAAATTTTAATCCTAAAATCTTACACTTTATGGAATTATGTGTTATTAAAAATTGTATTGTGATAAAATTCCATCTAGTAGGTTAAATTATACTTTTGCTTTTTTTGAACAGTTTATTGACATTTAATTAAAGCATAGAATTTTGAAATCTACTTGTAAAGTTTAGAATTAGAAATATATGAATGTTAATAAAAATTTTTAAATTTGCAAGTTAAACTATACCATATTTTTCTTAAAGGTAAAAAATGGAGATGATGATTTTGGTGGGCTGTGATCATAAAATATCAAAAGAAAACAACTTCATCTGTTGTAAGTATTATGTTATTATATCAGTTTTTTTTTCTGTTCATTATCTTTTAGTTTTTTTGTTATTTATTCTGTTAATGATTTTTTTTTTTTTTTTTTTTTTTTTTTTTTTTTGACGATTTAATTGTAATTTTTTTAGCCATTTCTCAATATATAATTTTCTGTTTTTAATTTTGCATTTAATATGTTAATTGTGTGGAAAAAAAAATTTTTAGAAGAAATTGTATTACCTAATTATAATTGGTATTCTTTACTCTTTTAGGATACGAATAAAAAATCTGTTTATTATGTCGTTGATGTTTTACTCCAACTATCCAAACAATGTTCTGAAACAAGAATAACTTCAAATTTAAAACCACCATTACCTGGTGAAAAAGGTGTAATGCATGTAAGTTTTATTTGATATTTTTTTAATTTAGCATATGTATTTCAACAAATCAAAAAAATTGAATTATTTTAAATTTTTTTAAGGTTGTTCCTATTAAACTGAATTTGATTCAGCAATTGAGTGCAGTACGAATTCGCGTTCCTGATGACTTGAAACCTCTTGACAACAGAATGCAGGTTTTAAGAATAATTCAAGTAAGAAGCTGGTTATATATATAATATATATTTAAAATTATTTTCTGAAATTAATAGAGAACTAGTCTAGAACTTTGACTCTGATTGACAATATTTCTTTTTAAGGAGGGGATAATGTCAAATTTAGTTCATCCACTTCTACATATTCCATAATTGTAAAATTTACCCATTTTGGAAATATAAAATTGACTTGCATGGATTAAATTGAATTTTACTGAAAAATAGCATTAATTCATATTTAAATGCTTATGATATACATACGATTTATATGATTTTCAAATACAATATGAAGTATTTGTTGCTATTTGTTTGTCATATCTATAATATTAAGTTGCTTTTTAAAAAATTTATTTAAATGCATTTATTATGAATTTTTATCCTGATACTTTAGTTTTTTTAAGGTTTTAATTTTCATTCCGAAATTTCTAGACTATGTTAGATCAATATTCTCAAGGTGTACCTCTTCTTGATCCTATTGAAAATATGAAAATTAAAGAAAAAGGATTGAAAGATGTAATAAAAGTATGTTGATTCTCAGTTCACATAAATATTTCTTTTCTATTGATGTATATTTTACTATTTTTACTTTTGTGTTCCTTCTCTTGTCTTTAGAAAATTGAAGCTTTTACTCCACAATTAAATGAACATCCGCTTCATAATGACTCTTCAATTGAAGAATTGCTTAGCCAATACAAGAACAAGTTACAAGTAATAATTTTAATTCAT
Organism: Caerostris extrusa; assembly: GCA_021605095.1. NCBI lineage: Eukaryota > Metazoa > Arthropoda > Arachnida > Araneae > Araneidae > Caerostris > Caerostris extrusa. The sequence goes on from BPLR01015877.1 coordinate 9,082, forward strand.
TGAATCATTCTTGTGTGTGTTGTACAAATGAGGCATTTTTTTTTTTCCTGCAAGGTTTTTCATTGATTTGTTTAATTGCAGATTGAAAATGAGATAAAGGAAGTAAAAGCAGAATTGAAAAAAGCACGTTCTCTTCTACAAATGGATGAATTAAAATGTCGAAAAAGAGTTCTGAGGAGAATGGGATTTTGTACAGCTTCTGATGTTATAGAAATCAAAGGACGTGTTGCTTGTGAAATTAGCAGGTGAAATATACAGTTATTATAATATTTTTTATATTATTTTTCTCTATTTGGCATGTTTTCCTCTAATGATTGGAATAAATATTGGCCTATTTATATTGGAATTCAACAATCATTATCTTATGTAACTTCAAAACTGTGTATAATTTGATATACATAATCTGGCCATGGAAACAAAAAAATACATAGGAAAGGAAAATATTTACTAAAAAACAAATATATAAGAAATAATCTACTTATATTTGTTTTTGATTAAGGAATTCTTATCTAAATACTGAGTAAATTATTTTGTATTTAATATATTTGGAAGATATTTGATGTTCTACTTATTTTAGATAATCTTTAAGAATTTCTGTCTTTTTTTCTACCTTTAAATTAATTTTTGAATTTTCAGAAAAAAAAAAAAAATTTTTTTAATATTTATGTTCATAAAATAATAAATATTAAAATGGCTAATGCATTAAGATTTTGATTTTAAAATAATTGTATTTTTTACTATATATTTCAGAAAATAAACAAATCTTAACTCTAATAATTATAAAAAGAAAATTTTCTATTCTTATAAAGTTCTATTAATAAAAAAGGTTTCACTCTATCAATCTATTTCATAAACATGTTCTTTTACAGTGCTGATGAGTTACTATTAACAGAAATGATATTTAATGGTGCCTTCAATGATCTAAATGTTCATCAAACTATTGCTCTTCTCAGCTGTTTTGTTTTCCAAGAGAAATCAACTGCATTGCCAAAATTGACAGAAGAATTATCTGGGCCACTTCGTCTAATGCAGGTAACACAATAATTTAATTAATATATTGTGAGTGCTTTTTAATTTCATTCTGCTTATAGTCGTATTTTGACATTTTTTAAATATCTTATAAGAAAATAAAATTATAATATCTTTAAATGTATAAATTTGTATATTAAAAAAATATGGCTTTTAATGGAATTTAATTTTTTTTTTTTCAAGTCATAATTATTCCTTTTTAATTCTTTATATATGTGTATATATATGTATATATATATATATATAAAGAATTAAAGGAATACTTCTTATATCCAGTAAGTAAATATTTAATTACTTTGTTAGTTTTAATAGAAAATTGTTATCAGATTTTTCTGAAAAGTTTCTGGTTATTTTTTGCACAAATTAATACATTGCAAAACTGTGATTTCTTGGTATAATTCTAAATTGTTCGACAGAAATTTAATGCTTTTTTAAGTTAATTTCCTTCCTTTGGTCTGCAAGTTTGGGTTTTGCTATTTATGGACAATGTTATGGTCAGTTTCTATACGATTTCTATGGATAATCTGGAGAAACCCTTGAAATTACCCTTCTTTTCCTGCAGGAAAAAAAAAAAAAAAAATTTAATAATATCATTGCTTTTCATGGTAAAATTAGTTCAATATAAAAATTAAGTGAAACTTGCTGATTGTATATCAGTAAAAACAAAATAGTAATTGATTAATTGTTAAATAAATATATATTAAAAATGTAGATAGCTTCTTAATTTTCTTTTTATAGTTAACTATGGGTTTTAAACACAAAATAATCGGCATATAACTAGTAAAAAATGTCCCAAAATTTTATCAGGGATAGTACGAGATCTGTAATTTGCATCAGGGGTAATATGAAGAAAGATTTTTAATAGAAAACATACTTGTAAGTTGATAGATTTTAATTATGTCAGATTAAAGTATTTTTTATTTTATAGGAAACTGCTCGTAGGATAGCAAAAGTAAGCAAAGAATCCAGATTAGAATTAGATCTTGAACAATATGTGGATTCATTTAAACCACATCTTATGGATGTGGTTTTTTCTTGGAGTAAAGGAGCCAGTTTTTCTCATATATGCAAAATGACTGATGTTTTTGAAGGTTAATTTCATGTATATTTTGGCTTCTTTGTGTCTTGTTTTATTTAATTATTCTTATAGATTAAAAATTAAACTCATATTTTTTATTATTAATCTATAAAATCACTGTTGTTTTTAACTATTCATCTTTATTTTAAATTCTAATTTATTTTATATTATTTTTTATTCATATATATTAGAGATGAGCTTATTTTTTAACTATGAAAATGTACTCTTACCTTTTAATTTTGTTTTTCTTTATGAAAAAAAATATATACATTAACCCTATTGAACTTTTTTTTTTTTTTTTTTTATATTTATATTAATGTCTTATTAAATTGATTTATAAATGTTAAAATTAGGTAGTATCATTCGTTGCATGAGAAGATTGGAAGAACTTTTGAGACAGATGTATCAAGCAGCTAAGGCCATTGGAAATACAGAAATGGAAAATAAATTCTCTGAAGGTAATTGTTTTGATCTTTTCTTTGCATAAAATTTGGTAATTCTAATTATATATTATTCATTTTATAATAATGTTCAGATTTAAAGTATAAATTTATAGCAATATTTTTAGAATTTGGTATATTAATAATATAAAGGTGTCCATAATTTCAAAGTTTTGGAATGTATAGTAAAATTAAAACTAGGAATTTTGATGTAAAAGAAAACAATTTTTAATAATAACTAATATAATTCCTCATCATACAATTAATGGTCCATTCAAATTTGCTATATCAGGTTGCTTAAATGACAATATTCATACTTTAGATGTACATTGAGCAGTGCATTATGGAAATATTATTGAAAAATCAATTATTTACTATATGTTTTGATTTCAAAATAAAACTATTATTTTTCTAATTTTGAAATTTCTTTTATCTGTCTAGCATTTTCTCTGTTGTTTTGTAAACATTTTTCTCAATAATAAGAAAAATTTCATCTAATTATTTATTTCTAGAAATTCAGTATCTTAATTTAAAATTATTTATAGTGCACATTTCTGTTTATATCTGCATTGATCATTCTGTGATAAATTTTAAATTCAGATCCATAGAACTGTATATATGAAAATAATTGAATGTGATCTTCAGAATAAACAACTTACATTGAATAAATGTTATTGTATTACCGTACTTGCATTTTGAGCAATTAGAATTTGTAAATGGCTTGATATTTCTGATAGTAATGCCATGGTGTGACTATTAAGTTGAGATATTAAAGAATTGATTAACTTTACTTAGAAAATTTATTAATATTTTTGAAAGAAGTAATATACTTAATAAAATGTAATGTGCTACTCTCTACTTATCTGATGTGTTTTTGTTACTTATTAATTTGAGATATAAGTATTAGCATTTATGTTAAAAAGCTTGATATATTTAAGTTTAATGTTATATATATACAATTTTTTTTTTTTTTTTTTTTTTTTTTTTTTTTTTTTTAAGGAATCATGCTTATCAAAAGAGACATAGTATTTGCTGCGAGTCTTTACCTTTAAAGAAGAATTATTTTTATTGGAAAAGTGAGCTGTTAATATATTTTTATATTCAAAAATCATATGGACTTGGGAATTCAAGATTGTAAATGACTTCATGTGTAAAAATCGTTCATATGTGTATATATATTTAAAATCATGGACCTTGTCATTTATCGCATAATAAAAAAAAAATGCTCAAATATTTTTCACCTGCAATAATATGCTGTTCATATTATTTTCCTTAAATATTTATAATAAGTTTAACTTTATGAAAGTGCAAACTTATGCATGTAATTATTTTAAAAGAAATTGTGTAAATAGGTAGTTTTTTTTTTTTAATTACACAAAATTTACAAATAGAAGGCAATCATTTGTCTTTAATTGTTTGACTTTAAAAAATCTCTTAATGTAAATAAGTGGAGATTCTGTAAATAAACTTGTACAGAAGTCAGGATGAAAAATGTATATTTATCCCATAATTCTGAACTAAAGCAGAAAATTTATGTTGTTAAAATGGCAATATATATAGTGAGAGAAAGCTATTATTGGATGCAATTATACTTACAAACAAACAACATTGTAAAAGTTAAGAAACAAATTATATTATATGGGTGGTGTCATTAATGTACAGTTTTCATCAGAATACAGCTATTGTGTAAATTTCTTCGTAAAATATTTAAAAATGCATTATTTCTCTTTTAAACATGTTATAAAAGGTTTAGATATCCAAATATGATTTGTTCATTTATATTTTTAATACCTCTGTTTAATAAATAACTTTAACTAAAATCTATAAATAATTACTATAATTAAACATTTTTATAGACTATAAGTTATTGTTATTTTATACAAAAACTAAAGGAAACCGAAATAAATGTTTATAATACAGTTATTGCCAAGTATATTTGATCTTTATAATGTATTGCACACCTTATTATTAGAAGTTAATATCTATAATCATTCAAATGTTATATATATATATATATATATATATAGTGAATAAGCAGACAGCATTAAAAGAATAAATAAATATAATGCATTAAAAAAGGCAATAATAAGGCACTCATAGATCAACAATGGTTTTTATTTTTAAATAGCATGTATAAAACTAAGTACACAACTATTGTATCCATTAAAGCTTCTGATTATCTCAGTAACATTGTAATGAAATTCTTTGTTTTTCTGAACTGCGACTTTCATTTTTATAGACCTTCATATTTTGACTCATTTCCATGTGTGAGTGCTGTTTGATGAGGTTTCAGAGTTTGACAACAATGATAGAACTCTTCGTTAAGATTGCTAAATTTTAATAATATCTATAAGTAAAGAAAGATTAATTTTTGAAAAGCATATTTACATACCTAATAAAAACATTAAATTCATAAAATAAAGCATTATAAAATTAACAAAGCCATTTAATTTTTCTAAACAATTGTGTATATTAACAAAAAAGAAAAGGTGATTAATAATTTATTATCTGCAATTGCTTTGCATTTTTAATTTAGGAATAATATAATTACTCATTTACACTCGAAGATTAATTTCAAAAATATTATTTATTATAAAAATTCAGAAAATTTAATATCTTATTATTTCCTAATTTCAGTAACAATTTTTAAAAAAAAAATTTCATTAACATTTAAAGAAATTGCTTATTATATATAAGTAAGAGTGTTGAAGACTTATTAGTTGAGTATCATTTAAATAATAATCTTCAATAATTGCTTCAATTTCAATTATTTCATAAGGTCAATCAATTTGTTAATCTTTCTGTTCTCATTTTGTGCAATGTTAGTACAATACAGCACAAAGATGATCTAGCTGTTTTTTCATACAGATTTAATTTTTTCTTTTTTTTCTGCCTTCATCTATCTTTTTCTGAAAAACAACATTCATTATCATAAGATTACTGCTATATTTTTGAAGTAAAAGACTGTAAAAAAAAGAATACAAAGTAATATTCTCTATAATTCAGTTTTTTCCCTTTGAGATTTTATGGGTTTAAATTAAACAGGTAATATAAAATTAAGCATCTACTAGTAGCAGAACAAGAATATAGGTTGTTGAATTAGGCTGCTTTGTTATTCGAAACTAACAGAATGAAATGTCTGAATAAATATCTTGAATTTCAAGGAAAACAAAGGGCATTTTTTTTTTAAAAAAGTTTTTTATCATTAACTTGCATTTCTATCATTTCAAGTATTTCATTGACAAACCTAACTATTCTTTTATGTTTTCTTTTTCAACCAGTCCAATCATTTGAATACACACAATTGTGCAAGTAATAATCTTTATATGAATTATTTATAAGTGATCCCGAGTATTTCATTAATGAAGTGAATTCTAAACTAACTTTTTTAATGTAATATCATAGAATAGACACATCTACACTCAAAATGCTATTTAATAATTTTTAGCTCTTGAGTAATTTTTTCCAGTTTCATATCTTTGGCATCAGTTTGCATTTTTCCTTAAATAAGAATTTTTAATTTTATCTTTAAAAACTCATAATTTGTTACTTATAATTTTTTTTTAAATATAAGTATAGGTAATAAATGAAAATTATTTAAATAACTGCTTTTCTTAAATATGTTGTTAAGTTATTTTTGACATAGTCTATTTAAGTAAAATATTAATGTTTTTATCAATAGGGCATTATTGAAAATATTATGTAATGGAAGTGCTTAAATCAAAATGAAAATAATATTTGAAAAAGAGATTTCTATATCATGTATTGATGATTTCTATATATATTGATTTAATTTAAACCTGTAAAGTCTCAAAGGGAAAAAACTGAATTATAGAGAATATTACTTTGTAACAGTCTTTTACTTCAAAAAATATAGCGGTAATCTTATGATAATGAATGTTGTTTTTGGATGGAGAAAAAAGTACTAACAGAAAATATTATTCAACTTTTAAAAATGACTACATTTTCTTTTTCAGTTCAAAAATACCAAGAAGCAATTTTTAAGAGAAATACAATTAACAAATTTTTTTAACCATAGAAATATTATCAACACAAAATAAATGATATAAGTTTTTTCACATATTATAATTGGTTTTGATCTATGGTAATATATATAAGTTTTCTTTGAATTAATAATATGCTATAAAAATAATAAGTTTCACACTTTAATAAAAGTGTTGGGTGTGGACACTAGGTTGTAAAATTTGTCTGTGAATGCAGCACTGGTTTCAAATTGTTCAGGGAGTTACTTCTTTTGATGCCACTGTATAAGCGAGACTTGGGATTTTCTACCATCAGTGCAATCATTGTAATAAATGGTACAAATAATTCCTTTTCCATGGCAATGACATTTAAATATATTGTTTATGCAGCTTGGTGGAAAGATAGCACAGTATAAGATTTTTTTTTCAAACACATTGTTATGTAAATAACAAACAAATTTCCAGATTAGAAGCATCAGTGTTTTTATCTATCTATATTGAAAAGAATGAACTGTTTATAATTATTTTTCAATTACTGTAGATTTAATATCAGTAATGTTTCCAAAAACCATAATATTTGAGATAAAAATATTGTTAATTTTCCAGATGTTGATGTTTCTTGATACAAGGAAATATCTGAATTTTCAACAATTATATGATTTTTATCAATAGAACAACTTATTTTGAAAGATGCTTCAATCACATTCGCATTAATTTTGTTTACAGATAATTCAAAAGATGTTAGATTATAACTCTGATAGTTTCCGAAAAAACTTGTCACTATGTTTATATATTAGATGCTTTATCTATGACGTTTTAATAAAAATGGTTTCATTTCACTGTAACAAACTTTCCACAAACAATGAACAGTCTTGTCTTCCATTATTGAAAATCTATAAGACAAATATCCATCACAATATCTTCAGAGAGCACTTTGTTGTTCTTTTGCACTTGTAAATTGGGCAGCTTTGAAAACTTGCACTTTTGATTCAGAGAATTGAATTTTTGATTGAAATGCAATTTGCTATTCTCAGATTCTCTTTTGTTGATTACCAATTTTAAGACACAAAAGCAATATCAAAAGAAAGTTATTTAATTTTAAACATTTAAAGTGCAGCACCCACCAGCAAATTTGAATGAGGAAAAAAAGACACCCACACAGTCGATTCCAGCAATAGAATGCTTGATGCAACTGAACTATGAAGGATAAAAGTTGGATGAGTGCACAGTGATGAATTCGTAATTTTAGTATCAGCAGAGTTTTGTTTTGCATTGAAGGTAATGAACCAAGCCCATCGGGTAAGATAATACTGTCTCTCATTTGCCGAAAGGGGAATCGTTCATCTTAAGACCTTGCCACTCTAGGGATGTTTGACCAGAGGTTTTGTATTGTTGCTGACACTATGGCTTTCTTTTTGTTCTGTGAAAGGTAGGCGGACGGTTCTAATGTACAAAATTATTAAATTTACTCATGCACACAAGCAATTCTTCCAGTCTATCAATTTATGATGAGTAAAGTTTACAGTTTTTTTTTTTTTTTTTTTTCATTTTTGTTTGGATCTTTGTTGATTGTCAATTGTACAAGTATTCTGTAGTTTCATTATTATTATTTTTGTGAGTTAATTATTGAAACGGAAATCATTCTAAATGAACTAATCTTGTGACTGGCTCTGTACAATGGAGCTCTCACTGGACATGGTTTTTTCCGGTGATTATAAAGAATAGGGATATGCTCATTATCTTATGATTGGCACCTGTTTCGAAAACTTTAGTTGAGTTTGAAGTGCGGCGCTAGATTTAGTGAAAGGAAACTCCCATTCAATAGATCATTAAAAGTTCAACTATGATGTGGGCGAAACCATTTTTGAGTTGTATTTATGTTGTGGAAAGGACGGACAAAATCGCAGAATAGGGGCTGCTGGGATTTTACGTCAAAATATTTTTTTCGCCAAATTGCGCCAAGAAAATGGTTGCAATTGTAAGTGAAGTGAATTGCAAATAGTACAAGAAATCCGGGTTATCACATTTGGCAACTTAACGCTCAGTGTCGCCACCAAAAAAAGTCGCCAAATTCCAACTGCCCCTATTCTACTATTTGGCCGGACGACGATGTGTACGATAATATACGTTTGTAGAAAAACTTTATGGGCGACATCAGACAACTGTTAACTATGAAAATAAATATCATTTGAATACAGCCGCATTCGTTTGAATTCCGAACTTGTATATTTCAGAATATACGCAAAAACTTAATAACAGTGAAATGCTTGATATTCGTACTAAAAACCACGATTCCGGATGTTGCCGTTTGTCACTAGGAAACCTTTGATTGACATCAGTTTTGATGAATTTTTGCGATTAACAGTACCTGTTGACCTCTTTCCAGATGGGAGCGCTGAGGAATGAGCGGCTTTCGCGAAAGCTTTTCGAAATGGTTCATTGCAGTGTGGACGGAAAACGAAAGCTAACATTCTTCAACAATTCCGAGAAAGAAACTGTCCACTCTAGATAGTCTTTTGATCTCACTTCAAACTCACTCGATATGGACGCTATTTTCGATCATCAGTCATTCGTAGCTAGTGTTTTCTAGCTATTGCGTAATGGAGCGGAACGAAACTTTAATTGTGAAATGAATTTTTATTGAATTATAATGTATCGAGAATTTCTTATCCATCTAAGATTCATTATACGTAATGCATTTTTTATAATCCTTAATTAAATTTTAAGTTAGCATTTCTTCATTCAAAGTTGACTTTAACTCGATATTTCGATGTTTTCATTAATCCTATGTAAAAAAATATGTTTCATACTTACATTTCTTTACATAGCCAAATTGCAGAATAGGGGCTGTTGGGATTTTGGCGACTTTTTGTTGCGTCAAACTGAGGGATAAGTCCCCAAATGTAGTAACCCACATTTCGTGTACTGTTTGCAATTCCCTTCACTTACAATTGAAACTCTTTTCTTGGCATACTTTGGCGAAAACAATTTTTACGCCAAATCCCAGTGGCCCCTATTCTGTGATTTTGCCTTGTTTTTCTTTTGTGATATATAATTAAAAATAATATGACTTTATTATGTATAGATTTTAATTATTTTATATCGTAGTTGCTGAACTGAATGAAATGAATATAATTTAACAGAAGGTCAGAGGCATACATAGACTTTGGTTTTTATTATTGCATACTTTAGTTTATTGCTTCATTTCTATTTTTTCATGAATGTAATTTTTAATTTTTTTTAAAAATGAATGTAATTTTTTATCTATCCGTCTTGTTTATAAATTTAATAGGTTTCTGGAACATTTTTATCTTATAAATAAAAATGCCTATTTGTTTATGATTTTTTTTTCTACATATTTTACACTAGTACTTGATTCGAACAGTTAAGTTTTTTGACATTCTGTAAAATATGTTTCGTTGCAGATGCAAATATTTGCACTACTTTCGTTTCATTTAAGATATTTAAATTATTAGATATTAAATCAATCACCAATCTGATTAGATTGCTTAGATCCTGTTTGTGAATTTTGTGACCCAACATCTTCCTTTAAGACTTTTTACCTTTAACCAATTTGTTAATAAATATACACGATTGAATATATTTGAATAACTTTTTTAAAAATTAATAATTTAAAAACTAAAAACACGCTTTTATAGTTAATCAAACTAAAAAAGTAAAAAATAATTAACATAAAGATAAAAATGATGACGAGAAAATGAATGTCACTGTTCTAAAAGCGTGGGTGCTTTGTATGACATTTTTAAACTAACTGCATTTCGGAATGAAACTAGTGAAAAATTATAACGATTGATATCGAGCACCCCACGCTTTTAGAACAGTGACGTTCATTCTCGTCAGTAATTTTATTCTTGTGTTAACAATTATTTTTAACTTTTTAGTTTGATTAACTCTAAAAGCGGGTTTTCTAGTTTTTTAAACTATTAATTTATTTTTTATTTTTAGTTTGAATTACTCTAAAAGTGTGGGTTTTTTTAGTTTTTTTAAATTATAATATTTAAATGAGATCCCGGAACGGAGGACTGGTTCTTACAATAATTTAATTGTGAGTAAAACAAAGGATAAATGCGAATATGTCGAGCCACCAGGATTCGAACAGGGAATCTGCTAATCAGGCGCGTTATCCGTTGTGCCGCTGTCCCACGTAGGTTTGAATGTCTGAAACATGTCTGTAAATGTTTCTTTGCAGCTTAAATAGTGTGTATGAGGAGAAACAGATCTCCAGGGAGAAAATGATGAACCGATCAAGATGACTTTTCAAAGGCTGTGTGTTTTAATCACTAATACTGGCGATTCTAATCATGATGAGATAATAAACTGATCAAAATATTTTAATGTCGTCTGTCCTTGATAAGTCTACAACGTTTAAATTAAATCGGATCGCTTAAAGTATGGCAAAAATCGAGCTCAAAAGTCAGTTACATACATACAAACAAACATACAGGTGAAACTAATAAAAGCGTATTAAAAGAATACTAAGACACCAAGGTTTCCATTACTGATGTCACGTATTAAAAATTTTTAATTTAAAATCTCATTATTGACTGGTTGGTATTCAGGCTACATTTAAGAATTTCTTTGTGTTTTATATATTTTATTTTATTTGCTTTGTTTTTACTGTAGTTTTTTATTTGTTAGATGTAAAAATATATATTTTTGTGTCGCACTTTTTCCCACATTAAGAATTCTCACTCAAAATTAACAATTACAATTTTTATGGGTAAATAATTTATGTATTTAAATTTTTTGTATTTAAATTATTCAACTTTTTGTATAAAAGATGGAAAAAAATCAATCAATTTATTCATAACTAAATTAAGCATGTATATCCGATACATTTAAAACAAAATTATTAAATTATTAATTTGTTTGTCTAAACGAAATAATTTCCTTTTTATACTGATTCCCATACTTTTCACCAATAAAAACAAATCATTCTAACATTGAATTCGATTCATTGCGAAAACTCTGCAGATCAATAGAAAACAATAGATCCTCTATTTTTAAAAATCATCAAATTATTACAATACAAATCTACAAATGACAAGAATAGGGCATGTTTTTAAAAGAAAGAAAATGCACAAATTTAAAAAGCAAATTGTTCCAGAAAATATATTTTCTAAAGAAAATACATTGTATTATAAAATATAATTAACCAAAAAAATATGCACCTGGATAATAAATTTAAGTATGTGATAACTACTTAAAACTAAAAATTATAATGAACCTGTAAATAAAATTTAGAAATTTGCATGGGCTGCCTCCTGTTTTTGTTTCATGGCTTAAAAAAATTCCGTAAAAATTTCTTTTGCTGCCAAGCTTTAAAGTTTTGAAAACTCAAGAAATTTTCCCAAAATTTGAATAAACCTCACAGCAAACATAAATAATAGTTGATAATAGCTACCAAAGGGACTGAATGACCAATGGCTGCTCTTACCTTTAACCCTTTACCTTTTTCTAGAGTTAAGTATTAGATTCCTAAAATCAGTCTGTTAATCTCACAACAATGAGCAAAGGAATTAATTATTTTATTTATACCATTTTAAACTTTCTTTAATACCACTATATTTGAATTAAATATAAAACTCCTGAGCAACTGACTCATTCTAAATTACACCTACTAACAGTAAAAGATTCTGATTTTTATTCTCCGTTAAGCAATAGCCAATAAGTAATTATTTTAACCTTAATGCAACTCAGAGGTGCGGGGAATTCTCAAATTCCTGAACTCCTTAATAGACACAACCTTTGCTCTTTGTATGACAGTGTATTTCACCTTGTTTTCATTTCCTCCTCTCCACACAGAGGCAGCTTGCATGATGCGGCAGAATTGTTATGTCTAGACTGTCACGTCACACTCCAGCCTTGAGCCAGACTCACCCAGATCAAATTGCTGTCAGCTAATACTTGTCTAGCGTTTTCAGCTGTTGACTTTAAATTATAGTAGCCTAATTGATAGTTATTTTGCGTATTATAGTTATTATTAATATTATAGTAGTAAAATAGTATTATCAAATGCCTAATATTTTAGTTTATCACGCTTTTATTAATGGTATCGCCCGACTAGTGGTTCAGTGGAAAGTGAGGCGCTGATGAGCATTAGGGCTGAGGTTCAATCCGCTGGCGGCTTGCAGACACTGTTTCAAGACGAGGATATTTGATGGCGTTCGTTGATGTTCAGCCTCTTGCTTCGTTAGTCGTACTACCTGAGAGTTTTTCCAGGTTTCTCCCATACGATATGCAAATGGAGGTATTTCCTCTAAAGTCCTCTCGGAAGGCCCTACCTTCCTTCTTCAGCGACACAGAGCCAAATGAGACTTCTACCCTACGGGTGTTCCATCATAACGAAGCTGCTCCCCCCTCCACCTTCCATGAGACCACATGTGTTCATGGACTTGGTCTAAATGTTGCTGTCTATCAAATGGAATAAGAAAAAAAAAATTGATGGCATCAAACGGTAAATCGTCCGTTTTAACAAAAATGTCTGCATATATTTGGCTTGAAATTATGGAAAATGAAGTTTTCCGTATGATCATAGATGCACGATGGCATCCGTTGTTTTAAACCTTCCTAGTGTCAAAAGGTTTATTTATAAAATTTGTACTATTTTTATTATTATTTTTAATTCTATTTACTTTTTATTTTAATCGATAGTTAATTGACAGTTGCTAATCTGGACTAACAATGATTTCATTATACTACAGTGGAGTTGTTCCTGATATTCATTTAACTTTTTAAAACATCTTATAATGTCACTCCGTCATGAATTTCAAGGTTTAAAAAAATAATAAGTTCCTGGCCTATCTGGGCTGCGGTATTTTTAAAAGAACTCCAGAATCAATATTTGGTTTGTTGGTCAAATGTCTACATTACAGTATGGATTTTCCAATAGCAATTCTAATTCAGCAAACATTTATTTGATAAATAAAATTACACGGCATAGCACGAATGAAACAACTGAAACTCCATCAAGTGAATTTGTACAATAATCTCTAAACCATACAACACATTACACCAAAATACCCGGCAGTAACGGACTTCTCAACCCTCTTCCCAGGTCTTCCTCGACCTCAGAGTTCTCTGTTCTAAGATCTAGAAACCAACTTTTGTAAAAACTTCTCCTGTGTCATCTCCATTTGGTAATTATATTTCTGGAACATATAAGGGACCTGAGAGCTGACTAAGTTGCTTAGTTTCTGAACCAATGGCATCATATAAGCTATGAAAGATTGATATTTGTCTTCTTACTAAATTAACAAATGAGTAATTAAGACCAAAATGTCAGTCTTCAAATAACATATGATACCATTGTGAAAACACAAGAATCCTTAAATAGACATGTTCAGAAAATATTACCTGTGAGATGGACACAGGAAGTTTTTGTTAGAAAGTTGGTTTCTAAATCATCTGAGAAGGTATGACTATTGTACAAATTCATTGATGAGCTAGTTATTTCATGTCGCCCCAAATGATGTGAGCCACAACCTGTCAAAGCTCATCAGCTGCTGAGCCAAAACCTTATTGAAAATCCCGCTACTGCTGTGACCAACAAACAAACGTGATTCTGGAGGTGCAAAACACCACCCCGCCGAAAGATGTTTAAAAGATAAATGATATCAAGATAACTCACTGTCATATCAGAAATCATTCTGTGATCATTCAATGCTCCGATGTATAAAGTAAAAATGGTAAAAAATGTAAATAAAGTATTATAATTTATAAATAAAATACCCAAATATGAAGTTTAAGCGGCTGCGTTCATGGTAAATACCTCGATCCGCCGGAAACTGTTTTCCTCATTTCGGCAAAAATGGACGATTCTGTTTTGATCTGTCAGTACTGCTTATTCCACATCAGACAGTCCATGGTGATGGTCTCATCGACCCGTGAGTAAATGTCATTTGTCCTGTCATGAAGAGAGGTAGAACTTATGTTATAGTACGACTTTGAAGCAAGAGGCTGAACATCAACCGTCTTTGAAAACAGTGTCTGATGCGAGACCTCATTAATAGCATCAAACACCTGCCACAAGATCTCAGTCAGACAATTTTTCGATAAACAAAAGCGTGAATAAACTATGATAGGCATTTGATAATACATTTTACTATATGTGTCAACTATCAGCTACATAAATAACTATCATTAAAATATATCATTAAAGTCAAGCAGCTGAAAACACTAGGCAATGTGCTTTGACAGCAGTAGGTGGTGAAGGCTGAGATGTCATGACGCGGCATGTGTGCCATCTTCTGTGGTGAAGGAAGAGGAAGGAAAGTGAAAGCAGGTGGCTGCTGTCATACAGGCAAGGTTGTGATCTGTCGTCGGGTGAAATTTTTTACCTCAGCCGTCAAGGATTAAATGTTATGTCCAACTATTGTAACAGAGTAAGGCTCGTCACTCTTATTTAAGAATGAGATCAGTTATCCGAAGGCTATGTTAATTAAATATGATGAGTAATAAAAAAAGAGTTTAAAATATTATAAATAATGATTATTCCTTTGTGATGTGGATAACAGACTGGGTACAGGAATCTGTGTAACTCTAAATGATGAGGTAGGTGAGCAGCCATTGATCATTCATTTATTGCTTTATTATCAACATTATTATGTTTGCTGTGAAGGCTGTGAAAGAATTACTAGGAAGTAGTTCAAACTTTAACAAGCAAACAAAAGAAAATTTTCAAAATTTTACAATATCAGAAGCTCAAGGAAAATATCCTGGCTTTACTGGTTCAATATCATTTTCTAGTTTTAAATGGTGCATACTTAAATTTGTGTCAGGTGCATATTTTTGGTTATTATATTTATAATACAATGTATTTTCTTCCAGAAAATATATTTCTTGAACAATTTGCTTTAAATGTGCATTTTCTTTTCTTTTAAACATGCCCCAGTCATTTACCAATGCTGATGATTTCTGTATTTTCTGTTGATCTGCAGAATTTACTGTGTCGAGGTGTAGAGCTGTTTGCACGTGGTGGCCATGGGCTCCAGTATAGAGAATTATTTCGTTTGGGCTAAGCACAAATTAATAATTTAATAATTTTGTTTAATATTACATCGGATCAACATTAGTTAAGATAACTTGTTGTTTTTCCATCTTTGCTACGAAAAGTTGAGCAATTTAAATACAAAAAATTAAACATTTAAGTATTACCCATAAATTAGCAGTGTACAGTGGAAGTCTTAATGTGGGAAAAGTGCGACATAAATATATATTTTACATCTAGCAGAAAAATGCAGTAAAGCAAGCAAGAAAGCAAAATATATAAAACACAGAAATCTTAAATATCAGCACGAATACCAACCGGTCAATAATGAATTTTAAGTAAAAATTTTAATAGACATCTATGATGCAATCTTGTATTCTTTGTGCAGCCTGCATATATTTGGTGCACTGAAACTCATTTGCCATACCAAGCGATCATTTATTTAAACGTTGTGAGCAATGTTTGTTGCAAAATGTTTTGATCGGTTATTATGTCTCATCATGTTAAGTCACCGGGGATTGTGATTAAACTGTCTTGATATCATTCGCTCCCCCTGAGCTCTCCACACACTATTTAGCTGCTGAAAAAACATTCGAATGTTTCAGCATTCAAACTCCGATGGTTTTAACAACAGCACGATGATCAGTAATACGCTATATTTCACCCTCACAATTAAATGTGTAAGAACAGAATCTCCATTCAGGATCTCATATTATAATTTAAAAAATAAAAAGCAAACACAAAAACAAATTAATAGTTTAAAAAAAAAACTAGAAAACCCGCTTTTAAGTTAATCAAACTAAAAGTTAAAAAATTGTTAACACAAAAAGAATAAAATTACTGACGAGAAAAATGAACGTCACTGTTCTAAAAGCGTGGGGTGCTCATTATCAATCGTTATAGTTCATTCAGAAAATACAGTTAATTTAAAAGTAATCATCAACCCCACTAGAACAGTGACATTCATTTGTCGTCAGTCTTTATTTTTACTTTTAGTTTGATTAACTATAAAAGCGATGTTAAATTATTAATTTTAAAGAGACCCATTCAAATATATTCAATCGTCTCATGATATTAACAAATGAGATTAAGATAAAAGGTTACAAAAGATGTTGAATAAAGCAAGCAGATCTAAGCTGTCAGGTTGGTGTTTATTTAATATCTAATGAACCCAAATAGAAAATAGTATACAAAATGTCTCACTAACACAAGCTATATACAGGATGTCAAAAACTTAACTACTAGTGTAAATATGAGAAGCAAACAAATAAGGCATTTTATTATAAGATAGAAATTTATAAACAAGACAGTGTTGAGATAAATACATTCTGAAAAATAAATGAAACAATAAACAAGGTATGCAATGAAAAACCAAGTAATGCCTCTGACCTTCTGTTAAGTATTCATTCATTCAGTTCGCTAACTACGTAAAATCTATACATAATAAAGTCATATTATTTTAATTATATCACAAAAGACAAAAAATCACGAGATAGGGGCCACTGGGTTTTGGCGAAAAGAATTGGTATCGCCAAATAAGTTTCAATTAGCAGTGAAGGGAACCTGTGAGTTACTGTTGAAGCATCGCTCGGTGACACACAAGAACCAATTAACAGCCTACGAGGGCTGGCATGTGAAAATGTATATTTTACATGGGAGAAAACGTCGAATTATCGAGTCAGCTTTGAATGAAATGTAAGCTTAAAATTTGGTGGATTTCAAATGCATTACGCCCCAGATGAATGAAATTCTCATAGGCGTAAAGTTTCGTTCACTTCCGACCACTACAACAGCTAAGCCTGTGGCGATAGCGATCCTGCAATTTCCGCTGAAGTGAGATCAGATATCTAGAGTGGTTGAGACTCTTTCTCGGTGACCGAAGTGTTAACACTAGATTTTTCAGACTCCTTTGCACAATAATCTTTCAGCTTTCGCGAAAGCCGCTCGTCCTCAGCAGCCATCTGAAGAGGTGTGAAGTACTGTTATCGCAAAAATTCATCAAAACAATGTCAATCAAGTTTCCCCAGTAAGAAACGGCATCGGAATCGTTGTTTAATATCAACATTCTGATTATTTTGCGTATATTCTGAAATATACAAAGTTCGGGAATGGCGTAATATAACTCAACAATGTTATTTCCATAGTTAACAGTTGTCTGATAATGTATAAAATTTTCTACAAACATATTATCGGCCTGTCGTCGGCAAATGTAGAACAAGGGGCAGTTAGCAACGACTTTGGTGGCATTAACCAAATGTGATAACCCAGACTCTTATTGTGCAATTCACTTCTCTTACAATTGCAACCATTTCTTCTGTGGCAGCACGACGTAAAAATCCCAGCATTATTTGCGGTTTTCCCACATTTTTCCCGCTAACTCAAGAAATGGGCTCTTGAACTTTTTAATGATCTGTTAGTGGGGTTTCCCACTACAATCAAGCGCCACCTCAGCCCAGCAAGGGCTGACTGCTACTGTGCAACCAGTGAGCCATTGGCCTGACCAGTCTCGTGATTTCATTTAAAGTTTCCGTTTCAACCAACTTGCAAAATATACTAATGAAGAGCTGCAAAAACACTATGCAATTGACAATCAGCAAAGATCCAAACAAAAATGAAAAAAAAACAAAGCTACTCATCATAAGTGATGAACTCAACACATGTGCATGAGTAAAGGCAACAATTTTGGCTAGAACAAAGTCCGCTACACTCTGGG
>BPLR01015878.1:0-88273 GCA_021605095.1 Caerostris extrusa
TTTTATTGCATAAATTTTTTTTTATTATTATAAATGATAATTCGAAATGGTAATAATAAATTGCATTGGTAGCACTAATACAATATTTATTTGGGTATTTTCCTGATAAATCTTAATCAATCATTAGAATGTATTAGCAATTACATCTATCTATCTTACTAATTACAAGTTTATATTAAGATATTTTTATATGTATTATGAAATAACGTTCTCTTATAATACTTTGTATAAGTATTACTTTTTTCTTTATTAAGAACATTTTTTTTTTTTTAAATCAATTTTTTTGTGTTATTACTTGTAAATTGAAATGATATCACATTATAACATTATAAAAATATACATTCTAAAAATTAAGAAAACAAATGTCAAATTACAAAACGGAATTCGTAATTATAAGATATTTTTATTCAACAATTCCCGAAGGCTGAAACATTTTTTGTAGGAATTTTGTAAATCAATTAAAAAAAAATTTGCATTTAAAGTACATAAATAATTACTCTTGAAAACCAAAATCTTGACTAGAATCTTTGAAGTAAAATGATATTTATACACATTTGAACTTCAGCTAAAATGTTGTAATTGTGAATGAAAATAAGTTGAATTTTTTAATCATAAAACTAATTTTGTAATATTCTTGCTTATTGTTTGCCCTCTATTGTTTGCCTAAATTTAAGAAAATTAAATGTACTTAAAAATGGAATGTGATCACTACTTGCTTTTTAGTTATTAGTTATATGTTCCTAAAATATTTAAAAGAATTCATGATTTAGCTTTAATTTGTAACAGTAAATAATAACCATCAATTTATATACATGCTTTAAAATATGCTCTAACAATTATTATTGAATTTATCACATATGCTTCGATAATTGATACAAATTTGTCTTAAATTCAATAACTAATGTTAAAAGCCTTATCCAATATTATTCAAAAATTATTATTGAATTTATGAAATATGCTTTAAAATTGTTTTTGAATGTATCAAATATGCTTTCACGATTGATATTGAATTTGTCATAAAATTCAATAACAATTGCTAAAGCATTATCAAACATACATTATCAATATTATTGAATTTATCAATTATGGTTTTTTAAAATTATTATTGAATTTAATAAATGTGTATTAAAAAATTATTATCGAATTTATCAAACATGCTTTAAAATTGTTATGAATTTATAAATTATGCTCTAAAATCGTTATCCAATTTATCAAAGATGCCTTAAAAATCGTTATCCAATTTATCAAATAAGCTTTTAAAAATCGTTAGCCAATTTATCAAATATACTTTAAAAATCGTTATCCAATTTATTAAATATACTTTAAAAATCGTTATCCAATTTATTAAATATGCCTTAAAAAATAGTTATCGAATTTATCAAACATGCTTTAAAAATTGTTATCGAATTTAACAATTCTGCTTTAAAAATTGTTATGGCTTTGAAATTTATTCGAACGTATTCGAAGAATTTTAACCTAAGAGATTTCATTTAAATATTAAAAACAAAAATATATTATTATAAATCTTATAAATAAATTTTGTTTTTTCGAAAGAAAAGAAAAAAGAGTCTTTGAAAGCAGCGCTCCGTTTTTTTCCAAGCATCAGGTTTCCATATTTCAGGGGAAAATGCGGCCGGCGTTTATGCAGTGCGACTAATAAAGCAGCCAGGGAAAAGCAAAAAGTGCTGACCGTTTAACAAGGCATTTATTCGTTGGACCGAAGCCACAAAAGGGAGAGGAAAATCCCTTCACTTGAGTTATTCCCCGTGGGAGCGCTTGTTTATCAACGTTTTTCCCCTTTTACTGTCGAGTTTGGGTACAACGCTGACAAATTTTATCATTTTAGGCGAAACTATTTGCTGAATAGAAAACTCCCATTTTTTTGTGTGAGATACTTGTATTGTTTAAAAAAAAATGTAAAGAAAAATGCAGCTTTCATAATTTAAGAAGGAAAAAAGTGCCAGTTTTCCTTATTTTTAGTCTAATTATAGTTTAATTGCCAAAATATTTTTCTTGCTTATGATATTAGCTAATATAGAATTAAGAAAAATTCTGCTTCATATTTTGTGTTATATGTCGTGTTTACATAAATAAAAATGCGAGCTCTTAAAAATTTTTTAAAACTTCTTTTAAATTTTGCAAGAAATAAACATTTTATAAATGCAATTAAAAGTCATTAAACATATCTTCTCTTGTAAATTTCTTTTATAAAATATTTCTTCTATTAGTTGGAAAAAATTTCGTTTTGGATGTTATTTCAAATTTTTAATTCATCTTGTAGTTTCTATTTTATCCTTTGATTTCATTTCTAATACAAACTTTGCAACTAAAATTCATTTATAATTCACTTCTTAAAATGGATAAGGCTATCTTTGATATTTTAGTATACTCTTTATTGACAGGTGATGATTTGGTTCAGCAAGAAGTGCAACAGTAGTTTAAAATATCTAGTTGCCCAAAAATTCATTAAAATCATCTAGTCTCATATACATTTCTTTTATAAATCATTTCTTCTCTTATTTGATCAAAAATTTTGTTTATGCCAAATTGTTCTTTTAAAAATATCCCCTCTTTTGGCTATTATTAAAAAGTATACTGAGTTTTTTCTGGAATTTCGGGACCACCTATAGTGAAAAAAATATTAAGAAATGAAATACATTTTTCCAATGGAATTAAAGAACACACTTTATTCTTAAACAGTTCTTAACAACATGCTTCAGGTTCAAATACTGACAATGGCATGGTTGTTTGTTAGTGGTTCGGTATCTGTATGGTCTGTATGGTCTGTATGATTAGCATAATTAGTAAATGGTTAGCTAACCTTTTTGGTCTAATTAGTATAGCAACTGTAATTCTGTATGGTTAGCTAACTGTATGGTCTAATTAGCCTATTTGGTAACTGTATGGTATGTATGACAAACCTAACTGTACGGTCTAATTAGCATATTTAGTAATTGTATGGTCTAATTAACATATTTGGTAACTGTATGGTCTAATTAGCTCAAAATGTGCAGAAAATGACCGTAGAACGACAAACCAAACTAAACAATTCTTAAATCCTATCACTACTTTTGAAAAACATACTTTTCTTGAACTTAGAAAAAACCTCCTTAGACTAATATTAACTTACTCCAACTATTTAAAAAAAGAAAACTTAAGCAGTGACTTTTAAAAATATCAAAAATTTTATGATTATGACTCAAGAAGTCATTTTTCTCCAAAATCCATTCGAATCGGCTACTTTCAAAGAAGATAGTTCTCGGGCATCGAATGCTCCAAATGACTTAGTACGCAGAGCACGTCGTTAAGACGACGCCAAGACACTTGGACGCCAGGGCCCAAGAACAAATGCTTCACTTTGGCGAAGAAAATCTCATGGAAAAGCCTCGGAATCTATTTATACCAAACTCTCTCAGGATCGATTAAGAAACTATAGTTATAAAAGGAAAGATTAAGGATTATTTTAAGCCATGAATGTTTCATGAATTTTTTCTTCCTTCACTTCAGCTGCTGTATTTCGTCTCTAGTAATTAGGCCTTTCAAAATTATTAAGGTGAAGAGAAGTTAAATGAAACAAAGTGGCCTTGAATTTTTAATACGTAGTTGAATGATAATGAAATGATTTTAGAATAGAAGATTATTATCAAGAGGATTTTATTTTTAGAAAAATTACAAAATTTCGTTACATTTTACTTTTTAATTTTGATAATTATGTATTCATTTTTCTTACATCATAAAAAAGTAATCGTTTCTATTAATTTGTATATAATTTCGGTGGGATTTTCGACCATTTTTTGCTACTTGTTGGTGACTTGAAAATAACTGATAGAAAAAGGTTACTCTATACCACATTTATTGTTTTCTTTTTGCTTTTATCTCTAGTTTATTTTATTTTTTGCAACTTCATTTTCCCGATAATAGTTAATAAGTAAATATAGATATTAAAAATGATTCAAGACATATAAAAATGTAAAAAATAGTTGAATTTCAATATAAATTTTCTCACAATTATACCACCATTTATTAAATTTATAAATTTCAAATATTTTTTTGCGAAGGTGTTTAATGAAAATCAATTATTTCCATGAATAAATTTATGAAAATTAATGATCCGATTTAAAAACTACCTGTATAATCTTTCAGTTGTTTATTTTTATTTTTTGAAACAAATATTGTAAAATTTCGATTAAAGAAAATAAAACTTACAAGATATTATTTAAAGTATATATTCTTAAGATTTACAAATAAGGGTTTTCCTGTGATTTAACGAGATAAAATATAACTACTTACATATATACTACTTACGAGATAAAATACAACTACTTTATATGTTTTTTTAAAATTCCTTTAAGCATCTTAAAATATGATAAACGACAAACAGGAAAAAAAATGTTTGAATGAAAAAAATGAAAAAAATGTTTGCCGAAGAAAGAATGATTCTAATGGTATTAAACATTTTGTACGTTTCAAACTACATTTCTAAAATACAAGCAGTTAACTGTCCCCACAATTATTTTTTTTTGCTCAATTTATTGATATTCAAAATTTTTTACCTTATATATTGATCTTATAGAATTTATGTTCATTTTAAAAATTTCTTTAAACATCTTAAAATACGATAAACAGCAAACAATGTTTAAGGAAATGAAAGGATGTTAGCCGAAGAAAAGAATTATTCTAATGATACTAAACATTTTGCACATTTTTAAAATACAAGTAAATAACAGTTCACAATTTTTTTTTGTTTCCTTTATTGATGTTCAAAAATATTTAATTAATGTTAATTTGTTTTAAATGAGGTTACAAAGATCTAAACTTAAACCTATATTTGTTACTTTAGGTTTCTCTTTCCACTTAAACTCCATGCTTATATTTCGTAGAATTTCGATTCTCAAACAAATTTAAAAGAACAATAAATCACATTTGTATGCTATATGTAAAAACAGCAGTAGTCATGCATGAATATTTATATTATAAATATTAGATTCCTTTAGTTATTTAGAGTAGAAACAACAAAGGCTTTTATTTTAACACAGCAAGTATCAACAAAGCAATATA
Source organism: Caerostris extrusa (assembly GCA_021605095.1). Lineage (NCBI taxonomy): Eukaryota > Metazoa > Arthropoda > Arachnida > Araneae > Araneidae > Caerostris > Caerostris extrusa. The sequence continues at coordinate 5,059 of BPLR01015878.1, forward strand.
TCTATACTTTTGACAAACACTTTGTACTTTCATTCTTACTACAACCAAAGCTTTTAGTATCACTGTACTTGATATGACTAATGTCTCAAGTACACGAACATAGGATTATAACTTGGCTTACAAACCCAGTGAGACCTCTCGTGCACTGAAAAGTCTACCTACTTTCTCGAGTGTCATATCGATCAAAAAAGAAATGGTGATATATATGAAGTTGACTTAAAATAGGTATTTCAAATAGAATAACAGGTCCTTTTCATCATATTTGATGAATTTTATCAGTTTACAGAATTGAATCATCAATATTTACTGAATTGGATCATCTGAATCATATTGTTATATTGACATTCACTTTGAAGTACAAAGCAAATTACCATCGGAAATTACCAAAAGTAGTATTAGAATCATTTCCAATAATAGAACGATGCAAAATAAATTAGGAATGGGAATTATTCTCGACACTTATTATACAACTTTCTAATTCTTCGGAAATATTGCATTTGGTTCATGACATAAATTAAACTTGTTCTACAAATATGATAAAATTATAAGAAATATCTATACATTAAAAAACTTAGTAAGCCATGTTTGTATTAATCAAAATATATCTCATAAATGCATTCAACAAGACGACATTTTGTGAACAAAACAATCAAACAACCATGTGTTATTTGTTGAAATTCATTTCTTTTTCCTAATTATTGATGAAACAAATTTAAAGCATAAATAGATACATAGAATATATTGCATTATATAAACAAAAAAACTCGATATAATATTAAAAGGTTTTTAATAATGATCAATACTTGAAAACCATATAAGGTAAATAGATATGTAGTCGATTCAATATTACTGTTACAATACAACCACAAGAAGGGAGGAGGAATGAGCTTTTCTGAAGAATTGAGATTTTTGACTAAAAGCAGCTTTTTAACTTCAGACAGATCAGGAAAATATATACGCAATCAGACAGGAAGCATATTATTAAGTACCTAAATGTCTAGTATTTTTTGAAACCATTGTTATGCTGACAAGGATAATATCCTCATCTACTGAAGAACCTTGATTCAACTTCAATTACAGCTGCTTGGTTTTCAATTAAACCAACCCAAATATCGGCCAACAGTATCATTCAAATATATAGCTTACACTGTGTCTTTTCTTCCTAATCTTCAAGGGTTATAACCAGCAACCTTTGCTAGTTTCTAACTAACAAAATTGTCTCAAGATTATCATTTGTAATCTTGCAATCTTTCCAAGGATTACAACCAACAACCTTTGGTAGTTTCCAACTAACAACCTGAACCAACCCAATTATCATTTGAAATAATATGGCTCAAAATGTTTGTATCTAAAGAAATTGAATTTCATTATATTCAAACAAGATAAAAATTACCAAAATATTTCAAAATACTGAATTATATAAAGAAAATTCTTCGTTAGTAGTAAACGCAACATTATATCAATTCAAAAATATTATTTTACGAGAAATAAAAACTTTTTACAAAAATAAAAAAATAAAAGTAGATAGTATTGATAAAAGTAAATACGTTGTTAGAATTTATAACGAGAGATAATTGATGTATACTATATAATTTAGAAATTTAATCTAGTTTTCTGTACCCTATATCAGTGGAAATTGTTCGAATTGCTTGGAGTTCAATTAAATTGATTACACGTGACAAAGCTATGACTGAAAATGATATTAAATCTGATATTTCATCTTTAGACTCGATTAAATCAGCTACTTATACATGATGACATTTTACCTTAAAATTAGAATGCGGAAAATGGAATTGTTAAATACAGGACATTAGAATAGTCCATATGCCCAAATCTAAAATTATTCTCTATGATATTGTTGTAATTTTTGTATAAAATGGAATAAATATCACGTGAAAAAATGTCACATTCAGAATAATTGTAGTTTAAAAAGTGAAATAGTCGCTGATATGCCTGTAGTGCCAGAGTGATAAATATTTTCATGTTATAAGATTATTATATATTATTTTTATGTTATGTTGGCATCAGTAGGTTAACATTGGTCTGACATTTTAATTCATTTGAGAGAACAAAAAGAATGTGAACTGAAAGATGTTCTTTTTTTTTTTCTACTGAAAGGAATGCTACTTAAAATACTTTTATCTAAAACAGTTATTTATTTAGTTTCAAATCAACAGAAAACAATAAAAAATGCACAGAGAAAAAATAGACCATTCAATTAGAAAAGTATTTTATTAAAAATTATTCAGCTAACTCTAATGTTGCTAAAACTAAACGGATTTTCTATTATTAAAGAATACAAAATTCAAAAAGGAAAATTCGATAAAATCGAAAAAAATTCATAATTATTGTTAGTAACTTTAAGATTCGATCTCAAATTTCGTATTGAAATTGCCGAGTTTCTGTCTATTCTGTATCGTCTCGGCTTATATTAGACCTATAACGGTTTCAAGAAGAAGGCCACTTTCAGGTTTATGGGAACACTTTAATATTTTTATAAACATTATATATATTTTTATAAACATTATATATATATATATATATATATATAAAATTAAATGGAAAGATAATTTGATTCACGAGTGCAGTTTACTCCAAGGATGGAGATTTTCGAGAGTTCTCGAGTCTACGTAGAATCTAATTGAATGGTCTGAGAAAGATCTTAATTGGCTTTAATTGACCACACGGTTTGATTCGCGAAAACAAGGGACTCACTTTGAAAACAGATGGAAACTGCAGCCTATTCAGTCACTTCAGAGAAAAAGAAAAAAAAACCCGTCGGGTCGATTCGTCGCAGAACTCTCTCCTTTCTTCTTCAAAAATCTTCCTTTAAGAAAATCCATCAAGAAGGAGGGGGGGGGGGCAGTTTCCCTCACTTTTAATGGAGTAGACATTTTCTCGGTTCATGGTCTATCATCAATTACGATGGAACAATCATGGTGTAGCACATATTCAATTTGTAGTTTTTTCGGCCTGTGAAGGTCGAACAGACAATCGCTAATTTCATGGGGTCTCATTATCCATGACACTGATTACCTGTTGTCAAATTACCTGTTCTCATTAGTACAAAACACTAATTTCATGTAATATAACTACTCACAACACTTCTTGTCTGCTTTCAAATTAGAGTGATTGGTTGTTTTTATGTATTAGTTAAAAATATACATTTTCTCTCTTGGGAATGAAATGTCACAAATGCTACAATTTGTTGATATTTCAGCCAATAATAATTAAACTAACTGAAGTAATAAAATATCGATTCCCGTATTATTAGAGCATAAACATCCATTTTCTATAACACAACTTAATTATAGCTTAAATATAAATAACAAAAATGATAAATAAAAATTAAAAATTATTTACATAAATACAAAACTGTTTTTCAATAGTATTGATTACTTTTCAACTAATTTCACTTTAACTCAAGTTTAACTACAAAAATATTTTGTCATATATATAGAACTCAAATTTAAAATACAAAATATTGTTACAAATTCATAGTAATTGGTTAAAATATAATTTCCTTACAATTCAAACAATTTATTTGCAAACTTAAAATAAACACTTTAAAGCTGAATTCAAACTTATTAGAAGTTTAATCTTCAAAAAGCTCAGAATATTTTTCAATAGTTTCTAAATACAAATAATTCAAAATAAATTAATGTGAGATTGTCAATGAAATATCGTACAAATAAATCAATAGATGGTCTATGTTTTGATATAGCTATGCACATGATCATAGTAACTCAATTACATCATTCTGATAATTCTAATTTTTATATTGATAGAACTGTGGATCAAAAGAATCAAGGAATAATATTTATGTAACATTATTGATCTTATGTATTCTGATAACAAATTAATACCGACCCCAAAATTCAGAAATCGGAAGCATATATTCACTTTGAACTATTAGTTTTCGATACTTCAATTATTTATATATTTCTCCAAATCTATCGACAAGGAAAAGTTCAATCCCGCAGAATTATTTGACCTTTAGAATGTCAATGAATTAGAAACACACCAAAGGATGTTTAAATTGTTTCAATTCTGGTCGTAACATTGATTCGTTAATCAATTACTGTTTCATCGGAGCTACATCATTAGAATTATCATATTATAATAATAAGTCCTTCGCTTCGCTGCAAAACTTGTAATTAAGACGAATGCCGTGTTTTTAACGCATCTATGTAATGAATGGAACGTCATACGAGAATAGTGTATAATGACTTGGCGACACAAAATTTTCAAATTTAGAAAATCATGTAAATGTCTTAATAAATATGTCAATCCAGCAAAAATTGTGATAATTTAAAAGTTGAAATAAAATTGCCACACAAAATTTAAAAATAAATAAATAAATTTAAATAACTTTTGATTTCAGACTCTATTATTTATAATTTTAAGCAATTTTTAACTATTTGCAATTTATTAAATTTATTTCATTGTGAAATTGTATTGCATCATTTTGTAAAAAAGGATTTTTTTACTAAATTAAAATTTAAAAAAAAAAAATTAACTCTTTAAAAATTTTCAAAAATAGTAATTCTTGATTTTAGAATTTAAATATAGTTACTTTTAATTTAAAATTTAAATATAGTTATTTTTAATTTAAAATTTAAATATAGTTATTTTTAATTTTAGAATTTAAATATAGTTATTTTTAATTTTAAATTTAAAAAGTTATTTTAAAATTTAAAAATCGGTATAAAATGTATTGATGTTTAACAAGAGAAACGAGAATTTTAATAGAGGGATTTTTAAGAAAGATAAATTATTTGCCAAAGAAATTTTTACAAAAACAGGAAAATTAAAAAAAAAAAAAAAAATTGAGAAATAAATTAATTAAGTCTAATCACATTTGTAAAATATATTATGAATGTAACAATTTATCACTGGATATTAATTCAGGGCATGAATGTTTAATCTACGAACGAATCTGTTATAATTTTACGAACGAGAGAAATTTTACACTTAACAACCTAACTATATATGCGAAATACTTATACAAATGACAACATGAGGTGCTTACACAAAAGAGTCTATGCGAAATGCTTACATAAACAGTCTTACACACAGCTTGCTTACATAAACAGTCTTGCATACAGCTTACACAAATCAGATGCGAAATGCTTACACAAAGCACATGCGAAATGGCTTTCATAAAACATACACGAAAAGCTTACACAAAGCATCCGAGAAAAGCTTACACAAAGCATCCGCGAAAAAGCTTACACAAATTTGAAATGCTGCATTTAAATACAGAAAGAGTCACATATGGTTCCATGAGTCGCATTTCCATACTATCGTTACATATGCAGTCGCAGTTGCATATGTAACAATGATACAAAGTTACATATGCAACTGCGATGACAATGACAAAAAAAAAGAGTGCTTATACAAAAGAGTCTATGTGAAATGCTTATACAGAAGAGAGTCTATACAAAATTTTTATATAAATGAAAGTCTATGTGAATTGCATATAGAAAGCCAGTTTAGTTTAGCATTTAGTTTAGTTTTAATCATTTTACTGAATGGTTTAAGTAGTACGCAGTTACCTATTTCCTTAAATTTTTGTACTGTTTAATAATAGAAAAATAGCTTAGATTTAGCAATATTATGTTATTGTTCATGTTATTATTTTATTTATTTGTTACTAATAATTTTTTGTTAAATTTTTATACAGAAAAAATTGCAGTTTTTACAGAAACATTTTATAAATAAAAAAAAATAAATACCTAAATAAAGAGTTAAATACTTATTTCCTGAGAATATAAAAATTTGTACAACACTTAAGTTCCCAACACATAATTTTTATCCCAAAGTTTAATTCCTTTTTGTTGTTGAGAAAAGATAATTCTTAATTGCTTATTTTAGTAAATTCAAACTTCATTTACAAACTTTTCTAAGTTTTTTTTCTAGCTGTTTCTCTGTCAAGAAAAAAACTAGATACCCCAGGCACCATAAAAAAAAAAAAAAAGACTTGACAATATCGGAAAGCTCTTTAGAACCAAAGAATAATTCGAACATTTAATGTGACCTATAAATTTAGGTTCTTCCCATGCGAATGCCGGACATTAACACCCTCGCCTTCTCTCTGTCCTTGCGTTGGAGACACTTGAAAAATAAAAAGTAGATAAAAAAAAAAAAAAACCCGGATGGGAGGGGGATTGGGGGATGGTCAGGGTGGAATAGAATTTCAGGACGATTCGAGTAGCATACAAAATGAATTTTTCGTAAATGATCTTTTGTGGGGCCATCACGTTCGGGCAAATGTAAAGAAATGGGAAAAGAAACACTTTAAAAAAAAATTTGAAAGAGGAAAAATCTTTGATTGCAGCACCTTTTGTACGAAGTTCATTTCTTAAGCGTGTCACAATTACTTTTGAAGAAGCTGCCAGAAAAGATCTTGAATGGTCTGCCCAATTCCGGATACTTCTTCAACAACAAACGCTCGTTTGGCATTGTCCGTTGCTTCCTGAAGGACTTTGTTCGATAGCTAAGCTTTAATTCGTTTATAAGTGCTTGGACAATTTTACCAGTCCTAATAAAGTAGCTTTTAATGTGTTGTTAAATGTTGCTAAAGATTTCACCTATAGAAGCAGAGAATGACTTGAATGCTGATTCTTCTGGGTGGTTAAGAATTGAATATTCCATGTCTTGATAATTAAAGATTCATTTTAGAAAAAAAAAAATTTCTTGTGCATTAGTAATTCATTCATACAAATTACCAAAAAGTATTAAATATAATTTGTCCCTTTTATACTTTTAATTGAAAATTTTAATAATAACTATTTGTCCCTTTTATACTTAATTTATTCTTTGTAGTAGTAGTAAAAATTTGGTCGGAATCTAGAATACTGTACCCCTGAGAAAGTCGCCAATCTTGCAATCCGGAATATTTCGCAATTTTCTTTAGGGTTACAATACTGCAATTAAAGAAATTCGCAACTTCTTTTATCTAACAATATAATGACTATTTTATTGCAAGTTTGATAGCTTTTGGCAGAATTTTTATTTATAGTAAATGAGAGCAGAAATATATTCTTTTAAATAATTATTCCGATAAATTATTTAATGATGGTTCTTATAACGTATGACGACCACTGATACAGAATATAAGCTTTTATGAAGTTGCCACTCATGAAAATATGAAACAAACAACAAAAGCGATTTTTTACTTTATTAATAACTTACGTTTGATTATCAAATAATTATTTTATTTTTATGTGTGGCATAGTTAAAATATTTTGATAATTGTTATTTGATTTTTGCGCAAAACAATGTTGCTATTTATTTTAAGAACTCTAGTTCACTGCAAGAAAATTAATGTGTTCGAAATATTACATTTTTCTGCGAAATTTATGGTGTTTCTTTTTAATGCTGTTGAAATAATTAAGGTTTTGTGGCAATCGTTATTTGAAGACGCACTGAAAAATGTAACTTTTAAATTTTAAAACATTAGTTCACGGAAGAAAAGTCCACTAGAGCGTATTAATTTTTTCTGCGAATAAATGGTTTTGTGATAGTGTTCGTGTTTTTCTTCATTCATTTAATATGTCTGTGAAAAGCTAGGTGTTAATGAGGCAATAGAAAGATCATTTTTCGCCTCCATCAAAGGTTATATCAGAATAAATTGTAAGTTATTCTCTAATTTTTTTTTCTATTAATATTGTGTTATATCATTCGTATTCGACGTCATAAGCAATATGAAATATTTTTTTGACATAATAGGAAAAAAAAAGGCCCAATAGCGAATAACTTTGGCGTAATTTTATCGTGATATCGCTTTTTATCATTGTTAAAATTATACATTTTTTTTTAATTTTATACATATTCCACATAATAATTTGGCATTAAAACGACAAAATTTGGCGTAAAAAAAAATTTAGGAATAACATTTTGGCAAAATAGTGATATATTTGGGCGTTAAAGCGATAACATTTGGCATAAAAGCAGATCATTAAAATTCTGGCATAATAGTGGTAAAATAAATGCGATATAATTTAGCGTAATGGCAATTTAGGCATACTAGTCTTAAAATTTGGGTTAAAATCTAGGATACTGTACCCCTGAAGAAGTCGTCAACCTTGCAACCCTGAATATTTCATCAATTTTCCGCCAATTTCTTTAGGGTTGCAGTACTGTAATTAGAGGAATTCGTAGCATCATTTTCCAAACAATATAATGGGTATTTATTGTTATTGTGATTATATTATTACTTGCAGAATTCTTGTTTTAAATAAGAACAGAAATATATATTTTTTAAATCAGTATTCCAATAAATTATTGATTATTCGAACTTATTCTTACAACGTACGTCGGTCACTGATTCAGAAAAACAATTTTTATGAAGTTGCCACTCTGGAAAGTAAGAAACAAACATGAAAAACGATTTTTTTATTGATTAATAACTTATATTATATTCTTAAATAATTAATTTCCTTTTTAAAGATGTTCGTTTAATTATGATTTTGTGGCAACCGTAATTAGAATTCGCTCTGAATATTTGAAGCTTTAGCTTTTTAGAACGTTAGTTAAACGTTAAAATTTAAATTTTTAATAATTAAAATAAATTAATATTAATAAAATAATGTGCGCGGAGCATTTGATAATTATCTGGCAGAGTGTATGTGGCGGCGCCAGCACAAATGTGACATGTGCAAAATATTTTATGATTTCACCGATGGAATAAAATGTTTGTTTTCACCACAGAGGACAAGGACATACCACAATAAAAGGTAAGTTATTCTCTAATTTTTTCTTCTTTTTTATCTTTTGTTAATATTAATTTATCATTCTAATTAGGCTTCGTAAAGAACATGACTTATTTTCTGACATTACAAAAAAAAAAAAAAAAAAAAAGAAAGAGAAATGGCGAATTAGCGAATAACTTTGGCGAAATTTTATCGTATCGAAATTTTATCAATTAATAGCGATTATTACCTTTGTTTAAACGATACATTTTGTGACTTAGCAAAATAAAATTCTACATAATAATTTGGCGATTAAGCGATTTAATTTGGTGTGAAAGCAATTTAATTAATAAAAATGTTGACAAAATAATGATATATTTTGGCGTTAAAGCGGCAATATGTGGCGTAAAAAGAAAACATTAAAAAGTTGACATAATAGTGGTAAAAATTTGGCGATAAAGCAATATAAATTGGCGTAAAGGCATTTTAGATACATTTTTTTTTGCCATAATAGAGCTACATTTCAGCGTAAAAACGGTATCATTTGGCGCAAAAAGTATTCCAGAGATAAAAATTGTAGTGATAAAAATTTGGCGATAAAAAATTTGGCGTAAAAGTACCTCAAAAACAAGATTCACTTAGTGAAAAAAATTTGGCTATAAAGCGATAAATATTGGCGATAAGGCATTAAATTTTGGCGTAAAAGCAATTCAAAAAACAAGATTCGCTTAGTGAAAACATTTGGCTATAAAGCAATAAATATTGGCGATAAAACATTTTTGGGTTAAAAGAAGTTATATAACAAAATTTGCTTAGTGAAAATGGCTATAAAGCGATAAATGTTGGCGATAAAGCATTAAATTTTGCATTTCGAGGATTAAAATTTTGACAGGATAGTGATAATATCCGGCGTTAAAGCGATAAACTTTGGCTTCAAAGCCTTTTGAGGAATAAACTTTGGCTTCAAAGCCTTTTGAGGAATAAACTTTGACGTAATAGCTATTTGGCTGCTATTTTTGGAGTAAAAGCACTGTTTGGCTATAAATTTTGGCGAAATAGCATTTTACAATGACACCGAACTTCGGCAACCATTTTGTCTGTTTACTTGGCGATTTGGCAACCCAGTAAAGGATTTTGGCGTAATATCATTTTACAGCGCAAACTACCTGGCCCATTCATTTCTATGCTTACTTATAGACTTGGCAACTTGGCGAAGTGTTTGGCACAAAGGGTACAGGATCCTAGATTTTAACCAAAATTTGGTGTTATAGCAATAATACTTGGCGGAAAAGAATTTTAGAAATAAAATTTCTCTTATTGGTAAAATTTGGAGATAAAGCAATACTTTTGATTAAAAACAATTTAAAAATAAAATTTAGCTTAGTGAAAATTTGGCGATAGATTTTTGCTTAAAACCATTTCAAGAAAACATTTTCGACAAGATAGGGATAAGATTTGGCTTTAAAGCGATCAAATTTGGCATGAAAGTTATTTAAAGAATAAAATTCGACGTAATAGCTGTTTCGTTTCTAATGTTGGCGTAATAGCGATTTTTGGCGACGAATTTTGGCAAAAATAGCTTTTGATAAAGTCACCGAACTTCGGCAGCCATTTTGTTTGTTTACTTGGTGACTTGGTATTCAAATGATGGATTTTGGCGTAATATCGTTTTACCGCGAAAAATAAATGCGCCATTCGTTATTATGTCTACTTGGCGGCTTGGCATCGTGACGATGCATTTGACACAATGGGTACAGAATTCTAGATTTTTACCAGAAGTTTTTCCCAAGCTCTCTTCATAATTTTGAGATTTTAAACATCAATAAAGTTAAAGATATGGATTAAACATCCGTCTTTACTGTAAAACCTTACCAGATTGCGATCACATGAAATATATATATATAAATTATGAATGTTAAATAGTTGCCAATGTTACTTAACTTTTAACACACGAATGTAATCAACTTATGCGAAGGGTTACAAATATATTTTGGTAAATTTATTTAAATTTATAATACTTTACGAATATTATTTAAGGACTGTAGACACGTTTTCATTATTGTTAAATGGTTTGGTACTTATGTATTAACGCCACCGCAGCAGAAAGTTGCGCTAACGCGCCAATAAAGAGCTGCCAATGCGCCAAAATAAAGACTGTTTTGAATCTATGTTAAACTCTATATCGGCCCCTATTTTCCACCGAAATCCGATTGACTACTTTGTTTTTAAGTAAAGTGTTTTGAATTTTGGAAGTGTTTCGATTTTAAATAAAGTGTTTTAAATATTTTATATTTTGTCACAAAAATTTTAAGTGTAGATTGGCGCCACTTAAAAACCGCTAAATCTGTAGCTGCGGTGGCGTTAATACGCAAGTACAAAATGGGTTTTACAAATTTTCTAAACTTTACAACAATTAGAAATACTCCTTTTAATGTTAATTATAGGAATAATTCTATTGTTTGAAAATTATCAATAAATAAGGTCTTTAAATTTGACTCAATTGTTGTAAAGCCATTTAAAAAATGTTATTCAACAACTTTAACAATTGAATTGAGAAATTTCACAAAATCTTATAAGTGATGAAAGATTCTGTATAAAATAAAAATGAGAATAATTATAATTCCAAATTGTTAATGGTCAATTTTTACCGATACCCAGTTAATTTAATTTTAATGAAGAAATGCATTTTTGGATTTTTTATTTGTATGGTTAACTTTTCAATACAGTTTTTAGGTGCACAAATTGGTGGAAGAAATGCTAAGATAAGAGCGAACTCAATTTCAGGACATTCTTCCTATGATACCTTTCATTTAACTTTAGATTGATAAGACTCAAACTGAGTGCCTTTGAAGCCAGAACTTAAGACTAGGTAAGTTAGGGGGTTGTATTTATACCACGTGATCTTGAGCGCAGGCTGTTGTCTTGAACGTGATGCACAAAAATACCGATATCGGTCGAAGCAGATTAACCAATAAAGGTAAAAGAAAGGACGTTTGCCGGAAAAAAAAAAGCTTTCTTTCGTTTTTTCTGCTACGTCCTTTTTTTTTTTTTTTTTTTTTGACATTCTGCAAGCGCTCAGGGCTTTTGTGTTCAAAAACATTTCCGTTTTTTTATGTGTCAATACATTTTCGTGAGTTATCAAAAACTTTAATATGATAAATAGAGCTAATAATATTTTTAATTCATATAAAAATATACATTGTACAAATCTTTTTTACTCTACAACTTTTATGCGAATAGTATTTTATAAAAACAGCTTTCATACGAATAGTATTTTATAAAACAGCTTTCATACGAATAGTATTTTATAAAACAGCTTTCATACGAATAGTATTTTATTATACAACTATTATCCTAATATTTTATTTTACGAGTAACATATTTACTACAAACAGTATTTTATTATCTATTTATACAAACATTTTATTATATGAGTCATCACTATTATATGAGTTATTACTCTATCTATTTTATTATATGAGTTATTACTCTATCTATTTTATTATATGAGTTATTACTCTATCTATTTTATTATATGAGTCATTACTCTATCATTTTATGCAAACATTTTATTAAATGAGTAACGTATTTTATACAAACAGCATTTTATTATGAATAACTTATTTTCCACAAATAATATGTTAAAAATACGTTATTCGTATATGATAAAAAACAGTATTTTATTATGTGAGTAAAGTATTTTTTTAAAAACAGTGTTTTATTATACGAATAACGTATTTTCTACAAATAGTATTTTATTAGACGAATAACGCATTTTATGCAAGCAGCATTTTATTACATGAGTAACTTGTTTTATACAAACAGTATTTTGTTATACGAGTAATATTTTATATGAGCACTGTTATATTACATGAATAGCATGTTATACTAATAGCATGTAAAACATTTTATCTTATCTAAATAAATGGATTATCAATAAGTTGTTAATATTAATAAAGTTACTTAATTCATCGTATTGTTTATTTAGCCAATCAAATTTAAAACTAACCATACAATTAATGCACCTTTGGGGAAGAAAAGAAGTGCATTCTTTTACATTTAGATGTATTATGTTCAGTTAATGGAAAAATATTTTTTAGGGCTACAAAGTTATTTAATTAGTATTACTGAACCTTAGTTACGATGTCAAAGCAGGGTATGTTTGTGATAAATCTGTTCACCAGAAAATCAACCCATTTAGCTCAAAGAGGAAGGAGAAAACTGTGAATCTTTTGTACACCACCTCAATGTTCGTCCCAATTGATATAACACAGTGCAGATAGGTAGAACTCCTCTCTACACTGAATAATATTGAATCTGCTACATAATGCTCGTTCTAGTTGGGAAGAACTAAGCCATAAATCTCGGGGTTTGAAGACATCAAAACCATGGTTAATGATAAGATATGGATGATAAGAAATCTCTTATAAATTACTACACAGCATGAGATGTTTTTATCTGTCTCATAAACACACTTTTATAGGGTATGTATCCTATATGTTTATTGCATATTTATTCTTTGGATACATTTTTTTCTATAGATATTTTTTCTTTGTATATATATTTATCCTCGTGCCCTAGTTTCACAAATTGTAATCATAATCTTTGCTATATATATAAATATTATATAGCAAAATTGAAAATTTAAAAAAATTTTCGAATGACATTAATAAATTTTTATATCATATTCTAAGCAAAAATCTGTTGTACCTTAAATGTACTCACTCTGGGCAAAAATCTCAAATGTACCCCAATTCAAGCTATTTAATTGTGCTACATTTGAGGCTTGGGCAACCTAAATTTATGTTATATTTCATATATGACCACAAATAAGTAAAATTTGATTTTTCAGAAATTTTATATTAGTATGATTTTATAAAAAAACATAATTTAATGCAAGGCAACATGATTATCAATACTCCAACATGTTAACTATTATAAATATAATAATAATATAATACTATTATAAATTAAAGAAGATTATAAATTTCGTACAGCTATTTGTTAATACATCCAGTGAATGCGTGTATTATATATGCAGTTAATTGTGGGATACTAGAACGTTAAAAGTCCTAAAATTCAATAATTATGCTAAATATAGATGATTTCCAGTTTTCAAACAAATAGATAAACTAAAATTTATTATTAAAGTGAAAATAAAAGTATTTATACAATCAGAGAAACACATGGAGATTTAAATAAACTGTTAAATTGATGAATATTAATAGATTTGAAATTGAAAATTTAAATATAGAATCATAAATCATCAACAAATATTGCCGCCACTTTTTGCACATCAAAAAAGATTAAAATGTTATACTATTTTATACTCTGTGATTTAAGTTGCCTTTGAAACACTTCATTATAAAGTTACATATTGTAGGTTTTATTAGTATTAATATAATACGCTTAATTCGTGGTTTAATATGTAAGTTTAATTTATACAATATATTGTGGGAGTTTAATTTGTATTAAAATTTTACAAAATTAATTATTATTCCAGTGAAGATAAAAAAAAAGTATGTAATATAAACAACCCCTGGAGGTTTAAATAAACTGTTAAATCGTTAAATATTTATAGATTTTTACGATTACATATTTAAATTTTCATCAACAAATATTGCCGCTACTTTTGTCCGGCAAATATGATTAAAATTATATATTATTTTTATACTCTGTGATTTAAGCTACTTTTGAAACACTGAGTTGCGTATGATTTAAGCTACTTCATTATAAAGTTTCTCATTGAACACATTTCATTTGTATCAATATAAAATGTTTAATCTGTGGTTTAATATGTAGGTTTAATTTGTACAATATATTTTGGGAGTTTAATTTGCATTAAAGTTTCACATAAGTTTCCTCATATGCATAAAGGTTTTTACATTATAAGTTTATTTAAACCTTCATTGGTTGCTTAAACTGTTAAATTGATAAATATTAATAAATTATAAATAGCTTTATTATTTTTATATTTAAACTTTCTTCAACAAATATTGCAGCCACTTTTTGTCCGACAAATAAGATTAAAATGCTATACTATTTTTATATTCTATGATTTAAGCTACTTTTGAAACACTTATTTATAAAGTTACATATCGTAGGTTTCATTTGTATTAATATACTATGTTTAATTTATACAATATATTTTGAGAGTTTAGTTTGCATTAAGATTTTACAAATATCAATAAATCAAATCAAAAAAAGATAATATCAATAAAGATCAGAACATATAATAAAATTCCGCGTAAACAATAAAAGTTTCCGTTAGCATTCATCGATTTGCCTAGAATTTGAATTAATTCATAATTTATAGTTATTACATGAGACATAAATGTTTTCAAATTGAAGAAAAGGATGTACGAATTAAATATCTTTATGTGATTGATGATAAGCAACTTATTTACATATAACATATTAATCTAAATGCAGAGATATGACTTTGGATAAATGGTGTTGTATTCAACTCTCATGTTTAATTGATATCGATCGTTTAAATAAAGGAAATATACGAAACAAAAGAAGCAGAATTTAAGATATCCATTTATAACAAATTCCAAAGATCAACCATTTTCTTTTTTTAGATGTATGTATAATTATATTCTTTTACGATAGCAAGAATAACTTTATTAATCTTGAACTACTGATTCGTTTTCGCATTGTATAACAATGTACTTCGCAACAATTCAAATCAATGTTTGGATATATGTATTTTAAAATTTACCATGCATGTAACTATTCATTGCTTTTAACGAAAATGTTGTCACCGTATATTTGCTTAGATCATGCTCGAAACAAAAAGCGGTGAATTGGTTAAAATTGCATTAAAATAGCAATTCAATTGTTGTAACATTAGGTTTCAGTGTATGAACTAGAGTTGCTCAATTTGAATTCATTAGTGTTAATGGACTTTTTCTGAGGAGATCATCTATTGATGGTGATTACTAAATTGACAAAAGATAACCAAATAATTTTTCCATCATTTTTCATAAGAAATCATTATATTTGTGTCATCATATTACCGTCATATTGTTGTTAATTTATTAAAAGTGTCAAATATGAAGGATATAGCAAACACACAAAAGATTGATTATGTTGTGATGCTATTCAACATGTAATTGAAACTAAAAGCAATCTACTTAATGTATGTTATTTCACCAAGTGTTAGGACTTCAGAAAATATTGCAATATTTTTTGGTATCACATTCATACTTTTAAACCAATTTTTACAAAATTTTGAATAATTTATTCTCCATGAATATATAAGCAATGCCACTGATAGTCATTCTATCAAATAGTACTTTTTGATGTGTATAATAAAAATAGTATAGTAATAGAAATTTGCACTAGTAATAAAAAAGAAGTAAAATTTATTTAGTCTTTTTGACAATAATTTGGCATAATTTTTTGGCAAGTTTGGTTAATTCATGTAATGATATATGAAAAGCGAAGTATACAAAATTGACATCTATATCATTATAATAAATATTCTTCGTAATAAAAAAAAAATTTATAAATAAACAATTTTTAAGTATTTAAATATCTGAAAATGTTGCAGTTCATTTTTAATCCTTTGATTTATTTTTTTTTCCAATGCACTAACATTTTGAACACTTTTTTGCCCAATGAACCAGCTGACAACATCGTAAAGAGTAGCATAGAGGATTTCGAGCATATTTCACTAAGATTATGGTTGAAGTCTACAATCCTGTACCCACAGAGAAGTCGCCAACATTGCAGCCCGTAGTATTTAGGGTTGCAGTAGTTCATTTGGGTTAAAATTGTGAAACAGCAGTCAATTTGACCTAAAGGGAACAGAATTCTAAAATTTGACTAAGATTTCTTTTTTAAATCAATCGCCACTATTATCCGAATTAAAATTTTTAGCCAGACATACTACCTCTTCAAACCTCTCCAAGAATTTTTAAAGAATTCTGTACCAATTTTAATTTTAATAAACAGATTTTACATAAGATTATTAAAATTACATGCGGCATTAGACAATACTAAATAAATAAAATAACTAATACTTAATCAAAATAAAATAATTCTTTTAGAAAAATTTCTAAATTTTAAAAATTATCTGTCTGAGAATTATGTTGCTATCACTACTTTGAAAAACATTTAAGCTTAATGATTGTAATAGAGTGTTTTTCACAATACGTAATCGAATTACAGACTTAATTTTTTTAAAAATGGATACTTAAAGCAATGTGTTTAAAATATTAAGCAAAACTTCTTTAAAATAATTGAATATCCTTTTCAAATTTTAATAAAAGTTTAGCATTTATGATTTCTAACATTTAACAAGTTCATGAAATGTGATTGAAAACGTACATTGATTTTTAGATACTTTTTTCACCTATTTAGAATTTTTTGAAATGGTAGAAAATTCTTTTAAATAGATTATTTAATATAAAATATCTTTAATAATTAAATTAGATTAAAACTGCAAAAAGAAATATCGTTATGATTTCAGCAAAATAAAAATCTCCGGTTTGTGTTCATTAGTTTCATTTAATATATGAAGTCTATCAGCAGATTAAAAATCCTATTTCAAAGTTAAAAATGAGGTGCTATAAAATAATTTAAAAATTATTTTCTGTAAGTGAAAACTACTTACAATATTTATATTTTGTCAATTTTAAATTATTATTAATTCGCTCAGAAGTTAAAATGATAACATATATTTCAGTTTCCTTTATTCACCAAAAAAAAAATTAACTCATATTTAGACAGTCAAATTCAATTAATTGATGTAAATATATCGTTAAGACATAATAGAAATTTTCCTAGAATTATTAGATGAACAATTAAATTTTTTTTCCGATTTATCGCTTGCGAAAATAGATTAAATTTGTTTTCAATGTTTCGAAATTTGTCGAAATTAATTAAATAATTAATTAAAAGTTATTCACATTTTCCAGGTTTAGTGTTTACTTTTACAAAATGGAATGTTTTCTTTGAAATCAGAAGAAATAATTTCGATTATATATTTAATTCGAATAATTTAGCTTATGTACCTTCCAATTCTAGAATCTAAAATAATAAAATTTTAGAACATAGAAAAGGTATTTTTCTACATTCGACTAAAAATTCTTTTAAATATATTTTTGTGATTAAGAAATACAATTCGTTTCTTAGCTGTTGATTGTTTAAATATACTTACAATAATAAGGATTGAAAAAAATTTTAACTTAAGATTTCATTCTTAGTATAACTATATAATTATAAGAATAAATCGATTTATTGTTATAATTATTCTAAGAAAAAAAAAAGAAAAAAATATATTCATATCGTTAGAATTGTTAATTCGTTAAAATGTATAAGCTTCTATTTGTTAATGTGAATACGTATTCAAAAAACAAGAAAAGAAATGGTAATTGCTTTTAAGTAATACTATAAACTAGAATTGAAGTATATTTTTTCACGTACTAATATCTATCTTATTGAATATCTATTTTCAGCTTTATTTAAAAGATTAAAAATTTAATTACTTTGCCAGCTATAAGTTAAATTTATTGTGTCAGTATTAAGGTCCAACAAAGGATAAAATAAAAAACAGTAGTTAATTCTTTAGATTCTTTAATGTTTTGATTGCTTGATATTGGAGATTACTTTTTGTATTGTATCTTATAAGGATATAGAAATATGCTCAAAAGCTTGTAGGACAAGTGATTTTTAAATATAATTGTTTTCCATGTAATTATTGTTTTACATTTAACTTATTTGTGGAATTGTTTACTTTTAGAAATAATTATGTTTTCATTGTCAGTCTTGATGGTGATAATATCTTTGATATCTTTCTTTCTTGAAAATATAATCATTCTATTTATTAATTAAACAATGGAATTAAATTCTAAAGTATTCGGTTTTCACTAAAAAACTTCATCAAATCCCAGTATACTATATGATAGAAGGACAAGTTTTATGTGATAAAATTTATTACTCATGAAGTTTTTCGCCGTTTTAATTTTTTTGCAGATATTATATATGCTTCCGTAAGTGAAATAAAAAAAAGAAACAGTCTAATATATATATATATATATAACAAACTATATAAACTCATAGATACTCAGTAAAATATTACCCTAATCTTACTAACAAACTTTAATTTTTATATACATTGGTGATGAACTTTCTGTTTATTTATACACCACGAACTGATTCACTTGATGAAGGCAATACATTACCATTCTTAAAGACTTTCGGGGAAACTGCCACGCATTTGTAATATGGGCGAAACCCAAAAAAATTCCCACAAGATTTGACTATGGATGTGTTTAACGCGTGGAGCTCGATCAGCGCACAATCACCATGGAGTTACCATGGTCTAAAAACAGCGACTGAAACGGTAGTGCAAGCTGCATACGTTACCACTGTGGGGGCATACTACTAAATCGTACCAATTAATTTATATAACAATTACATTTTTCTTCATTTTAATAATTCAATTTAATTTAAATTTAATATAAAGTCTTTCTAATTAGAACTTATTCAGTTCAGATCTTATATCGTACTTAAACACACATCTTAATTTTGAAAATAAGCGCTTATAAAAGTGCAAATATATTCCTAAGCAAATTAGTGGGCCTGATGGCCGAGTGAACTAGAGCTCTGGGCCTCGGTGTCACTGGGTTCAGGTTCGAATTCCGGCGATGCCATGGATGCTTTTAGTGGTTCGAATCCACTTTAAGCCTTAATTCGGTCTAATATGAATGTTGGGCATAAGGTTGACTACTCTACTCCGTAAAAAGAAAACGTCTCATGTCTTGGCTCACCATGGGGCTGTTGCGCCAATGAAGAAGCAAATTGGTTTCTCTTGGAGCATCCGCTAAAATAAATGACTTATCTGAAATTAAACATTTTGTTCTTCTGCGAAACCCATACTACAGAAGGCGTTCCGATATTTTTGTAACGATTTTGATTTTCTCCATGAATTAAATTTAAATGCAAAAAAATTTTATTTGCTTTAAAATGTTGCAGTAAAATAAACTGTATATCGAAGGCAACATTTTTGCCTTTTTCACGAAAAAGAAATATTCTTATTCGATTATTAAAAAAAAAAATGTAAAAATATGGTTTTAATATTTCTACACGTAAAATAAGTAATGCAAATAAAAAAAGGAAAGAAATGACAAGGTTTACATTTGACCTGAGAAAAGATGAAAAATTCATATCCAACAAGGGTACGTACATCATTAATTGTATCGAATTCCTCATCCAACCCCACCCTCAAAAGAACTATCAGGAAAATTCTTTATAATTCCTACAGGAAGTATAAAAAAAAATTATAAAATCTGATTTAAAGCTAATCAAAACCATAATGGACTAATGCCAAATTATATTTCTCGGCTTATCACTATGTGCAGATTATTGAATAAAAATTATTTGACAATTGAAAAATGGAAATATACTAGTTACAGTTGATGCGGCTTGGTTATATTTATCTGACTGCAATAGAAAAAGATCTATTTATTAAGGAAAAAGAAAAGAAAAAGATGACGTAAATTGTTGGCTCATGTTGGAAAGTTTTGCTAAAGGCCTTATGATTATTACTTCATTGTTTTATTTTTTTGCTACTTTGAAGTTTTTCCTTATATCAAAATTAATTTTGATTACTATTAGTAATATTATAGTGTGCAAGTTGGGCAACTAGATTTTTAACTGGTTGTGGTTGGGTTGAGATACTTGAGGCCCAGGTTGGAGAACTCACAGCTTTATTGACACATGCATACAATATTCAACGCATTTAAAGACAGACAAGTATAGATTCGTGGAAGGAGTCCACTTCTAAGCCGAAAACCCGATACTCAGATACGCACAGGGGGTGCGAAATATACTTCCTTTCTGGGTGAGAGAAGGCCAACTACTACTGTAGGCAACTATTACGCAGGCTTGTGCTAAATATATTTCCTCTCAGGGTGAGAGATCGTAAATCAAACGTTTCTCAACAGAAGTGTGGAGTTGAGCTGTACTTCTTCACGGGTGAGAGTTTCGAGGCCTCTTGACCATTTCTCCTGAATGCCATAAGCGGCGCTCTTGCCACTGTGCAGTAATATTATTTTACTATTACTTTTAGAATATTATAGCGTGTAAGTTGGGTAACTAGATTTTTATCTGGTTGTGGTTGGGTTGAGATACTTGAGGCCCAGGTTGGAGAACTCACAGCTTTATTGACACATGCATGCAATATTCAACGCATTTAAAGACAGACAAGCATAGATTCGTGGAAGGAGTCCACTTCTAAGCCGAAAACCCGATACTCAGATACGCACAGGGGTGCGAAATATTCTTTCTTTCGAGTGAGAGAAGACCAACTATTACGCAGGTTTGTGCTAATTATATTTCCTCTCAGGGTGAGAGATCGTAAATCAAACGTTTCTCATCAGAAGTGTGGAGTTAAGCTGTACTTCTTCACGGGTGAGAGTTTCGAGGCCTCTTGACCATTTCTCCTGAATGCCATAGGCGGCGCTCTTGTCACTGTGCAGTAGGAAGCATGGTTACAATATGTATTATTTTCAATGAAGATATTCCATCATTTTACCGAAACTGTCTTCACTGTGTTGAAGGATAAGGCTACTATTCATAATTTCAAATCTACTGTTCTCTAATAATAAAAGAAATCCGGAATTGTGGTTATTTTATTTAAAGGCATCCCATCCAAATCCCTGTGTGCGTCGCCTATGGATTACTATGCATTTGGAATTTTAATGCAAACTCTTTATAAGCTTCATCCTGAAACATTGCATAGACACCGGAAGATTGTGTTGGAGGAGTGGAAGAAAACGTACTTTGATATTTTGAGAAAATATTTTTTTTTTATCTAGAAATCAGAATGCAATATTGCAACAAAAGGGCTACCGGACTGATTCAAATCATTTGAAATAAAATTTACAAAACATAATTATGGTTTTCGATATGCATTTAATTACATGGAAAATGCAAATATTTCGTGTTTAAAAAGAATTTAAAGCTACCCAGATTAGTTTTAATCGGCTTTATTTGTTAATTAAGCTGAATTAAAGAATAAGTATACAAACTGAACAAATATCACCCACCTTAATCATGGACATCGTTGGAAATAAATGTAGAATTATGGAGTATTTAGCAGATAAATATTTTTACATAAATTACCTAGCTATGACGCGTCATAAACTATAAATTCGGAAATCAAATAATCAGTGTCCTAATTTAATCTTAGCAAAATTTGGATGCGTTGCTTTAAATATTACGTTGAAAGCAAAGTTCAAACATAAATATTATGGAGCATTTCATATAATACATAGCATAATATAACGAGCATTATTGCTATTTAATTTAGGTAAGTACAAAATATAAAGCCGACAAATCCTCTATATGACAATGCCCATTTAATTAAACAAAAAAAGATAATAACTACACTTCTCTAACTCTTACCACGTTGTAACCCGTCTACAAAAGTGTATGCATTAAGGCGACATAATAGTAATTATTCCGACCCCCTTCCACAGACGGTGAGCCTCAAGAGGGTGAGGTTTGAACTTGAAGAAGAAAAAAAAAAAAAAAAGAAGAAGAGAAAGAAAGAAAAGAAAAGAAAGAAGAAGAATCCCATTTGATGGAGTGGCGGTCAGCGGCGTTAAGTGGCGAGTCGATGATCCTCCGTCATGTCATCCAGGTAATGGACTGTAATCTGGCCACAAGAGAACCCTCCATTAGCTGCTCTGGTGCATTTCCCACTCTTTTTTTTACTACTTTAAATTAGGCGCGATCACTGTTATCTGTGGGTGGCCCATTTACGTCCACTTTTTGGGGCAAATCTTAGGCGGAGAGCTAAAAGCTCTCTCCCGAAAAGCGAATGATGAGGGGTTCGGACTTAACAT
This sequence comes from Caerostris extrusa, assembly GCA_021605095.1. NCBI lineage: Eukaryota > Metazoa > Arthropoda > Arachnida > Araneae > Araneidae > Caerostris > Caerostris extrusa. Next base: position 27,617 of record BPLR01015878.1, read on the forward strand.
AGAATCGTTTTCATTGCGTTATGAAGCGAAACTTATGTTTCTGGAGCAAGGTGGCTTTGCTCGGAGAGAAATGAGAGGGTTTTATTTGCTTGGGTAAGAGGTCTTTTTTTTTTATATCGCCTTCTTTTTTTCTTTTGTGGAGTTTTGTTGGTTGGTTTTGTTTGATAAAAGAAGTGAGTGGTTGTTTTACCTGGAACAAATCGTGTATCTTTTATTACGCATAAAATGAACAAATGCGTATGCATTAAAATGACGTTAAAGTAATTATTTTGTAAATCATTAATTATTATGTAATTCATATAAATACAGAACTAAAGTTGACAAATCCGCTATTTGACAATGCCCATTTAATTAAAAAAAAGGGCAATAACTACTATTCACTATATCTTAGCACACTCTAATAAATATACAAATGGTTATGCATTATAGTAAGGTGACGTTATAAGTTTAATGACAATTAAATGATAATTAATAGTAAGTAATAATTGTAAATCATTACTATTTAATGTATGTCAACACAAAATATAAAGCTAACAAATCATCTATTCGACAATGTCCGTTTGATTAAACAAAAAAGACAATAACCAGTCTTCTCTAACTCTTACCACATTGTAACCCATGTACGAATGTGTATGCATTAAGGCGACCCTAATAGTAATTATCCCGACCCCTTCCACAGACGGAGAGGTTTGAACTTGAAGAAAAAAAAAAAAGAAAAGAGAGAAAAAGAAAAGAAAATAAAGAAGAAGAGCCCATTTGATGGAGTGGTGGTCAGCGGCGTTAAGTGGCATGTCGATGATCCTCCGTCATGTCATCGAGGTAATGGACTGTAATCTGGCCACAAGAGAACCCTCCATTAGCTGCTCCCTTGCATTTCCCATTTTTTTTTGTTCTCTACTTTAAATTAGGCGCGATCACTGTTATCTGTGGGTGGCTCTTTACGTCCTCTTTTTTTTGGCTCTTAGGCGGAGAGCTAAAAGCTCTCTCCCGAAAAGCAAAATGATGAGGGGTTCGGACTTAACATAGAATCGTTCTCATTGCGTTATGAAGCGAAACTTATGTTTCTGGAGCAAGGTGGCTTTGCTAGGAGAAATGAGGGGGTTTTATTCGCTTGGGAAAGAGGTTTTTTTTTTTTCTTTTATATCGACTTCTTTTTCTTTGTGGAGTTGGAGTTTTGTTAGGTTTTATTTGATAGAAGAAGTGAATGTTAGTTTTACCTGGAGCAAATCATGTACCTTTTATTTTGTGGATAAAATATACATTTTTTTCTTTTTTAAATGGATTAAAAGGATTAGATTAGATTAAATTATTTACTATTTAAAATTAAAATGTCAATTTGATCGAAAAAATTGCAGTATTTTTAAATTGTTAATTACTACTTAATAATTATAAGTACACAATGAAGAGCAATCCGACAAATCCATTTGACAATATCCATTTAATTAAACAAAAAGACAGCCACTCTTCTCCGTCTCTTACCACAAGATAATAGATGTGCAAATGAGTGTGCATTAAGGTGTATAATAGAAATTATTATTATTTAAGTAAATAATTATTTACTATTTAATTTACCTGGCGACGCTAATAGTAATTATCCCGGGCCCTTCCACGGACGGTGAGGTTTGAACTTGAAGAAGCAGAAAAAAAAGAAGAGAGAGAAAAGAAAATAAAGAAGAACCCATCTGATGGAGTGGCGGTCAGCGGCGATAGTGGCGAGTCGATGATCCTCCATCATGTCATCGAGGTAATGGACTGTAATCTGGCCACAAGAGAACACTCCATTAGCTGCTCTTGCATTTCCCACTCTTTTTTTTTCCTACTTTAAATTAGGCGCGATCACTGTTATCTGTGGATGGCCCTTTACGTCCACTTTTTGGGGCTCTTAGGCGGAGAGCTAAAAAGCTCTCTCCCGAAAAGCGAATGATGAGGGGTTCGGACTTAACATAGAATCTTTTTCATTGCGTTATGAATGAAACCTATGTTTCTGGAGCAAGGTGGCTTTGCTCGGAGAGAAATGAGGGGCTTTTATTCGCTCCGGTAAGGTTTTTTTTTTTTTATATATATCGGCTTCTTTTTTTTCTCCGTGGAGTTTTGTTGGTTGGTTTTTATTTGATAGAAGAAGTGATGTTTACTCTAGTGAGTAGCCACTCTTCTTTATCTGTGGTAACACTATAATAAATATACAAATAAGAATGCAATTAGTGGTATTAATGGTAATTATTTCATAAATTAAATAGCAAGTAATGTAAGGGCAAATTGTAAAGATGACCAAATCCGCCATTTGGCAAATCCTATTTAATTAAACAAAAAGACAACGACTCTATTCAATCTCTTACCACATGGAAACAAATGCTCAAACCTCTATGCTACGTTAGTAGTAATTATTTTGTAAATCATTAATTACTATTTCATTTAATAAGTTAAATATAAAACTGGCAAATCTTCAATTTGACTGTTAATACTCGTTTAATTAAACAGAAAGACAATAACCACTCTTCTTCATCTCTTACCAAATTGTAACCAATGTACAAATGCATGTGTTAATAGTTATTATTTTGTAAATCATTAATCACTATTTAATTTATGGCAGCACAAAATATAAAGCTGACAAATCCGCTATTTGACAATGGCCATTTAATCAAACAATAACCACTATTCTCCATCTCTTACCACACTGTAATAAATATACAAATGCGTATGTATTAAGGTGATGTTAATAGCTTAATAATAATAAACTAATAATTAATAATTGTAAATGATTAATTACTATTTAATTTATGTAAGTACAAAATATAAACCTGAAAAATCCGCTATTTGACAATGCCCGTTTATTTAAACAAATAAGACTATCTTCTCCAACTCTTACCACATTGTAACCCATGTATAAATGTGTATGCATTAAGGCGACGCTAATAGTAATTATCCCCGATCCTACCACGGACGGTGAGCCTCAAGACGGTGAGGTTTGAACTTGAAGAAAAAAAAAAAGAAAAGAAAAAAAAAAGAAAAGAAAGAAGAAGAGCCCATTTGATGGAGTGGCGGTCAGTGGCGTTAAGTGGCGAGTCGATGATCCTCCGTCATGTCATCAAGGTAATGGACTGTAATCTGGCCACAAGAGAACCCGCCATTAGCTGCTCCCTTGCATTTCCCATTCTTTATGTTTTTTCTTTTTCCTTCCTACTTTAAATTAGGCGCGATCACTGTTATCTGAGGGTGGCTCTTTACGTCCACTTTTTGGGGCTCTTAGGCGGAGAGCTAAAAAGCTCTCTCCCGAAAAGCGAATGATGAGGGGTTCGGACTTAACATAGAATCGTTCTCATCGCGTTATGAAGCGAAACTTATGTTTCTGGAGCAAGGTGGCTTTGCTCGGAGAGAAATGAGGGGGTTTTATTCGGTTGGGTAAGAGGTCTTTTTTTTATATCGACTTTTTTTTTCTTTGTGGAGTTTTGTTGGTTGGTTTTTATTTGATAGAAGAAGAGAGTGTTTGTTTTACCTGGAGCAAATCGGGTATCTTTTATTTTGTGGCTGAAATATAGATTTCTTTATAATGGATTAATCTTAGCGTCTTGAAATAAAGTGAAAATTAATCAAATGATATTTAATTTATATTCGAATCAATTAATCAAAATATTATTAATTGGTATTATTATTATTAAAAAATTGAATATCTAGAAAATGTATGTTTATTTAATTATTTCGTAATTTTATTAAATAATGTAATTTTTGTAACGCTCTGGCACTCTGTGCTACAGGTTTCTGTTTCGAGCTTCGATTTGGTTTGTTGGTCTCTCTACCGTTATCTTGTGCAACGAGGGATATACTGACCGGGACCTACATTTTAAAGTGGATACCGAACCACTAATTAACTTCCCTGCCCCATCCAGATTCGAACCTGAACCAGTGATACCAAAAGGCCAGAGCTAACGCCACTTGCCCACCAGGCCGCTCCAGTCCCGACGGTGCAATGGTTGTTTGTAGTGGTTCGCAATTCCTTTTAAACTGCAAGTCTCGATCTGATATAACTGTCGGCCATAGGGTGACAATCCTCCCCATAAAAAAAATTATCTCCTTCCTCGAAATCTGCAAGCGGGTAGATGGCCTTGGTCCTCTTTGGGACTGTTGCGCCATTGAAGAAGAAGAATGTAATTTTGATACAACTATAAATACCCTAGAAAGTTTAAAACATTCACTGAATATCCTTTCACATTGACCATAAGGTTTATAATATTTCATATTTTATCTAATTTGCTAGATATAGCATTCCAAGGATATAATATCTAGATACATATTTTTTATAATACTTTAGATTTTCTTTATAAATTATGCACACATATATAATTTCTAAATTTTTTCTATGGATAAAAATATTTATGCTTAAATCAATTAGCGTTTGATGTTTGTAAACTTTCTAAAAACACAATTTTCTGTTGTAAAAGTTTTAGATACTTTCAACATTGTAGGTAAATAAGGGGTAATATCACAGTTTTATGAGTCAAAAAATCTAATAATTTTAATAATAATTCATTACGTTTTCATTAAAATTCATTACCAGCTAGGTTTATTCACTTATTGGACAACGTCACAATATAAATAAGCAATAAATTTAAAAAGAAGTCAGCGTGGGCTTTACAGCAAAACAAAGTTTTCTTGCAATAATGCACATTATTTTAATACTAATCAAATAATTTAAAACTTCTAAAAACCAGCTAGCCGAAATCTTAAAATTCAAAAATCCTAAAATCTTCAACTGTGTATCTTTTATTCCAGTTATTGTAAAGAAACATTGTATATATTTTATGGATTTTGAAATACCATGGTTATCATAATGACAAAACTGGAATTAAATTTTTCTTCCATTTTTTTTTTTAAAAAAACTAACAACATTATCAAGCTTCTTAAAATAACAATGGGATTTTTTTCGGGGAAAGAATTGATTCCATTTAATATTTCAAGGGATTTAATGGTAATTTTTATTAAATGGAATTTAAATGAAACAATTTACCCATTATGTTAAAACTCTATTACATATATTATAAATTCTTCACATTAAAAATATTATTGTCTTTCCATAAAAGCAAAATTTATTTTATATTTTAGTTTTCATCATTCAACATTCAAAACCACAATTTCTACAATCAAAAGACTATAACTTTCCTTTATATATGTATAATTTTCCTTGCCAGCTATAATTCCATTTATTAAGAATAATAATTAAAAATATTAAAAATAAATTCAAAAATTAATAATATTTTATTCCTTCATATTAAAAATATTAATGTCTTTTTTCATAGAAGCAAAATTCATCTTATATTTTAATTGTTGTCATTTAAGATTCATTAAATTCAACAGTTAGTAACTGTTTAAGTATTTATTTGTCTATAAGAAAACCTATATTGAATCATGAAGGTAAAAAAAAACTAATTTTTTTTTTACTGTAAAAAAATTAAATTTGTGTAATAAATGCGCTTCCCTTTCTTTATATCTTTAACTTTTCCTGTTTACTGTAATTCGATTTATTAAGAATTATTCTCATTAAAAGTATTATTGTCTTCCCACAGAAGTAAAATTCATTTTAATATTTTAATTGCTGATATTTTACAATTCATTAAACTCAATAAAAATTAACTACCAGTAACTTGTCTATTAATAAAATATTAATTTCTCTATAAGAAAACCCAATAATGAATCATCAGCAATCAAAATAACAAATTTTCTCTAACTTTTAAAAAAATATAATTTGTGTAATAAATGCATTTCCTTTCTTTTATGCTTTCAATTTTCCTGTCTGCTATAATTCCATTTATTTGGAATCATTCATATTAAAAATATTAATGTCTTTCCATAGATGTAAAATTCATTTTATATTTTAATTGTTGTCATCCAAGATTCATTAAACTCAATCGTCAATAACTGGTCTATTAATAAAATATTAATCAATCCACAAGAAAGTCAATATTGAATAATTAGCAGTGAAAAGAACAATTTTGCCAGACTTAAAAAATTACATTTGTGTAATAAATGTATTTCCCTTTCTTTTATAACTATAACTTTTCCTGCATGTTATAATTCTATTTATTAAGAATCATTCCTATTAAAAATATTAATGTCTTTCCATAGAAGCAAAATTCATTTTATATTTTAATTGTTGTCATTTAAGATTCATTAAACTCAATAAAACTCAACTAGTCTATGAATAAAATAGTAATCTGTCAGAATCATCTATTGAATCATCAAAGGGCAAAAAAAAAATTTCTCTAATTTTTTTTAAAATTAAATTTGTGTAATAAATACTGAATTAATTAATAAATATGCATTCATGTATAAATGTATTAATTTAAGAAAATGAAAGCACTGTCCAATTTAACGTTCAATATTATGGTAAAAAATGATAAATCGCACTTCTGAAATTAATTGTTAAACTTAACAAAATAATTTACAACTGAGGTTTTACATCAATATCTTGAGCAGCTCGCGCCAGAAGAAACAAAAATCACAATTTTAGAAACAGCAGTGCCCAAAACCTAATCTATAAACTCCTCCGAGTCTATAATTCCATTTATTAAGAATCATTCCTATTAAAAATATTAATATCTTTTGTTTGAAGCAAAATTTATTTTATGTTTTAAATACTGTAATTCAAGATTCATTAAACTCAATAAAACTCAACTGTCAATAAATGGTCTATTAATAAAATATTAATCTGTCCATTAAAACCAATATTGAATCATCAGGGGTCGGAAGAAATAATTTTTCCTGACTTTTGTTTAAAAGAATTAAATTTGCGTAATTAGAAAACTGAATTAATGAATAAAAAATGCAATCAATGTATTAATTTAAGAAAATGAAAAGCATTGTCCAATTCCAATTTAACGTTCAATATTATGGAAAAAATGATAAACCGCATTTCTCAAATTAATTGATAAAGTTAGCAAAATAATTTACAACTGAGGTTTTACATCAATTTCTTGAGCAGCCTCGCGCCAGAAGAAACAAAAATCACAATTTTAGAAACAGCAGAACCTGATCGATACCCTCCTCCCAAGAGTCATTACGCAATTCTTCTCAACGTTACATTAAGTTATTACCTAATTGTCTCCAGCAGGTAAATTAAAGGATTTAATGCAAACCCGTTAAGGCAAAAGACATCGATTATCTCGTCTTGATGGTTCCCGGCTCGCATGTGCAACAGCAATTTTGTGGCGCGAATCGAAAAGGCTGCAGCTCTCGTTTCTTGAGGGCCATCTTTGCAGCCAATTAATCACACACCCTCAATCCTTTTCCTCTGGTGACCACTGGACAAATTAGTTCTCTGCCATCAACCCCGCATTGGTATTACGTGACGCTTCGGCCACTACTTTTATTAATGCAGATGAATGGGGGATAATTCCTACAGCTTTTTTTCTTCCTTTTTTTTTTGATTTTATTTTTTCCCTATGTCGTTTTCCTTATATTTACGGATAAGATCGGAAGCAATTTAGCGGCTTTCGTCACTAGCTGGACCACGAAGGCGTCATGTCCACGGCGGACAAATTTCTTGTCACGTGTTTTACGTATTTCCGTTAAACGAAACGAGCCAATTGCGTGAGGTTCTTCCCTTCTTACTTTTTTTTTCCCTAGTGCTATTCCTTTCACTAAATTCTCACTCGCTTTTTCCCAGCATTTTCAGGTTCCTGTTAATTTTAAACCTGTAATTACACCTAAGTTGGAACTATTATTGCGTATTTCCCTCGAGCCTTTTGGAAACAGAACAGTTTAGAAATTAGGTGGGATTTGTTGAGGGGGTTTTCTAATTTTCTTTTCCTCTCTCTTCACTTCAGTTTTCAGGGTTAATAATCGGCCCGAGGTGATTAGACGGAGTACAATTTAGTTTTGGGGAGCTTTATGAATGAAGGGAAAAGAAAAATAAATAAATAAATAAAAAGTAGGATAAGGGAAAAGATTCAAAAAATTAATCACCGGAATCGTTTTTAAACAGCATGTTTCGTCTTAATTACTCGTATTCGTTTGCAGAACGCAATATAGAATAATAACAGATATTTAGAAGGAGCTTTCTTTTTTTGAGGTTACCGTGAAAATAATTAAAAGTAGAAAATGAATTAGGCTAAAAAGAATAAAATCGTTAAATCCTAATGATCTTAGAGGTACTTAACCTTTCCATTAAATAGAAGAAAGCATTGCTTTACTTGTGGAAATAGATTTTTTATTTTTGTAACTATTTAGATTTTTCATACCTCAATATGCTTTGATTGAAATATTTTATAAAATGCATCATATTTCATGTATTCTCTATTAAAATTTAAAATTTTATGATATATAAATCAAATGATAAATTTTATGAAAATATATTCCATTTATTTATTTATTTATTCCACTATAAAAGAATTTCATTAATAATACAAATGAATTTAAGTAATAAACAAATTAAATAAGAATTCAATAAATTAAATAATAATTCATTAAATTAAATAATAATAATTCAATAAATTATTAATATTGTTTAAATATTCAATTAAAACAAATTAAATATGAATATGTGTTTTCAGATAATCAATGAACTTTACGCCGGAAAAGCTTACAATTCAACATTTTACAAGATGAGATAGTTCATCACAGACAGTTTATGAACCATAATAAATTAGATCCAATTAACATTAGAAGAACTCTAGCTATAGTTGATCGTATTTTTTGTATTGAAAGTAGAAATTACAATTCATGAAATTATAACATAGTTAAAATAGGCCCTCTTTTTTTTACCAAAGGATTAATTTGAAATGCTTTTAAATAATAAACTGAAGAGGCTATTATAAAAAAAAATTTGTTAAATTAGGTAAAATAAATAATTTTATGAAGATTTGTGTGTTTGCATCAATAACAAATACGATCATTTGAATTTACGCTTATATAGATCCAAATATCATTTGCCGATAAATGTGTTTAATGTTTAAAAATTTAAATGCTGTTTCACACAAATACACACACACACACAAACATTATATATAGGAAACCATAACATTACATATATTTAGCAATAAAAAATCTGTTTAAAAACGTATTCATAATGTCTCAGTACCAGATTTAATTCCTTTAGAATAGGGTATACCTAGACTCAGAATCATGTAACAATGTTAGGTAAAAAATGCTACCTAGACATGATAGATCAAATTGAGAGTTGGAATTCCAAACCTTCTCGCAGATACAAGCGTCTCTACAGCAGTTGCGTCTATATATGCAACTACTGGCGCAACTATAATGTTATGGCTGATCATACAAAAGGTGAACTGAATGCAACAGATAAACCTTAAATAACAATTAATAATAAATATAATTATAACATACATATAATTATATTAATAAATAAAGATAAGCAATAATTTAACGATTTATATGTTACATATATTTAGTAATAAAAAAATTTGCATAAAAAAGCATGATATCTCAGCTCCAGGTTTAAATCTTGTAATATTCTAGTGTAGATTACACCTAAATTCAGAATCCTAAAAATTTCTCCAGATATGGTAGATAAGATTCAGAAAGGAATTCCAACCCTTCTTGCAAAGACAAGAGCCTCTATAGTAGTTGAGTTTGTATAATATACCGGCGCAACTATAATGTGATGGTTGATCATACGAAAGCAGAAGTAGATGCCTCTGGCTGTCAAATGCAATAAATGAGCCCAAGAGCGTAGCCATTTTGGATACCTTCACGAACATAAAGAAAAACTGGTACTGGACAACCCAAGTTCCAGTACGCGAATTATAACGTACCATTCCAGGATGTCCCTCTGCAGCGTCTGGACAATTCTGCGTAAAAAGCATATACGCATCCATAATGTACCCGTTTTACCTTTGGCCATACTAAATTTGTTGATGTACGTTGATTAATAACTCATTTAAACAGTTATGTGGTGTCTTTCTTTTCTATTGTTTGTGTTCTGAGTACACTATAGCGCCAAGAAAACAATTTCCAACCTACACTGCTATTCGATTCCGAGTCCTCCAAGTTACTCTCTTATCCATTCTTGAAGTTTTTAAAGCAAGCACTGAGACGCACTTAATCAGATATCTTAATCTTATCTGATAACTTAATCTGAAACTTATTCAAGATATTCAGAGACATAGAAATGATCTGTGTCTAGACAAGCCAAGTTCCGGTACACGAACTGTATCTGTTTTATAACGCACCATTCCAGAATCCCTCACTGTAGCGTCTGCTGAGAAATTCTGCTTAAAAATGATATGCGTATCCTTAATGTACCTGTTTTACCTTTGGCCATGCTAAATTTTTTTTTTTGATGTACTTTAATTAATAACCCATTTAAACAGTTAGGTGGTGTCTTCCTTTTCTAGTGTGTTCCGAGTACACTATAGAGCCAATAAAACAATTTCAACCTACACTGCTATTCGATTCTGAGTCCTCCAAGTGTACTCTCTTATCCATTCTGGAAGTTTTTAAAGCAAGCATTGAGAGCCAATAAAACTTAATTTCTGATAACTTAATTGCTATTCAAGATATTCAGAGACATAGAAATGATCTGTGTCTCCAAGTGTACACGAACTGCTCTTACCTCATAGCGTCTGCTGAAGATTTTAAAAATGCAATGCGCTAAGACCTGTTTTTACCTTTGGCGATCTAAATTTTTTTTTTTGAAATAACCCTGATTATAGGACACTATAGGTTATCTTGAGTAAGTTATCATTTTAAAGCAATCTTCTTTTGGAATCTGATTATCAAAGGTTATCTTGAGTGATAACTTATTCTGATAACTTATTCAAGATATTTATGGGCATAGGAAATATCTGGTACAGGACAACCCAAGTTCCAGTAGGCGAGATATAATGCACCATTACAGGATGCCCCTCTGCAGCATCTGGGGAATTCTTCGCAAAAATGATAGGCATATCCATAATGTACCTGTTTTATCTTCGGCCTTGCTAAATTTGTTGATGTACACCGATTAATAACCCATTTAAGCAATTAGGTGGTGTCTTTCTTTTCTAAAGTTTTCTGCGTACACTATAGAGCCAGGAAAACAATTCCCATCCTATATTGCTATTCGATTCCGAGTCCTCCAAGTGTACTTACTACCCTTACCCATTCTTGAAATTTTTAAATCAAGCTGTGAGACGCACCCTTTTGGAATCCTGATTATAGGACAAAGAGAAGATCTGATAACTTATTCAAAATAACTTTATCCCATCTGATAACTTATTCTGAAACTTATTCAAAATATTACTGGACACAGTAAAGATATGGCACAAGATAACTCAAGTTCCAGAACGCAAGTTATAACATCATAATTTTAATTTTTACACAATAAAATCTACCGATTTAAATTTATGTAATAAAATTTGTTCAATTTGAAGTATGTTTGCTATTTGACAGTTTCTCTATTACTGGCGATTTGAAAAAAAATTATTTGCCAGATAATTACAATACTAAATATCTTGTAGATATTTATAATGATAGTGATGCACTTCAGTGCAATTTTTCCTGGTTTGAATTTTAATGTCTTTTTCTAATTTGTAATTTTATAATTTTTGAAAAGATACATTCCACTTGACTAATCTGTGCTGTAACATAAAAGTTAATTCGTTAACAATTCCTAAAGTTAAAAAGAAGATGTCTAAGTCTATGAAGACAAATAAATCGATCCAAAAAATCACGCTGCCGAAAAGCCAGCCTGCCTCAAGCGAAACACTGACAAGATAGAATCCTTTATTGCGCATTCCTTTAATTTACAAATTGACAAGTAAAAGGCCATTAAAAGCTCCATAAAAATTCGTTCATTAATCCTGGTTTTCAGCACCATTTTCGTCGGACGCTCGAGATAATAGGGGGAAAAACCTCTAACGGTTTTTTTTTTCTGTTTTTTTCTTTTTTCTTTCCCTTTCAGCCATTTAACGGTAGCGAATTGCCATCCAATATACAGGACTCAGTTACCTGGACAATGCAATATACATGACGCAGATACCTGGCAATACAATATACACGACGCAGATACATGGACAATACAATATACTCGACGCAGATATCTGGACAATACAATATAGGACGCAGATACATGGACAATACAATATACACAACGCAGATATCTGGACAATACAATATACACAACGCAGATATCTGGACAATACATATATAGGACGCAGATACATGGACAATACAATATACAGGACGCAGATACATGGAAAATACTATATACAGGACGCAGATACATGGACAAAATACAATTATACAGGACACCGATACATGACAATATACACAATATACAGGACACCGATACCTGACTATACAATATAAAGGACAAAGATACCTGGACTATACAATATAAAGGACAAAGACACCTGGACTATACATATATACGCCGATACATGGAGGAAAGATACCTGACTATACACAATATACAGGACAAAGATACCTGACTATACAATATAAGGACAAAGATACCTGGACTATACAATATACAGGACAAAGATACCTGGACAATACAATATACAGGACAGAGATTCCTGGTACAAGATAATCTAAGTTTTATAACGCATCATAATAATTTTACATAATAAAATCTACCTATTTAAATTTATGTAATAAAATTTATTTAATTTGAAGTATTTTTGCAATTTGAAAACTTCTCTATAACTGACAATTTGAAAAAAAAAAAAAATATTTACGGATAACGACAATACTAGATATCGTGTAAATATTTATAAAGATAGTGATGTATTTTCCTGACTTGAATTTTCATGTCATTTTCTAATTACTAATTTTATAATTTCCTGCTTTTCCTTTTTAGATGCATTCCACGTGACTAATCTGTGCTGCTGTAACATAAAAGTTAATTCGTTAACAATTCCCAAAGTTAAAAAGAAGACGTCTAAGTCTATAAAGACCGAAAAGACAAATAAATCCATCCAAAAAATCACGCTGCCGAAAAGCCAGCCTGCCTCAAGCAAAACACTGACAAGATAGAATCCTTTATTGCCCATTCCTTTAATTTACAAATTGACAAGTAAAAGGCCATTAAAAGCTCCATAAAAATACGTTCATTAATCCTAGTTTTCAACGCCATTTTCGTCGGACGCTCGAGATAATAGGGAAAAAAAGGGGAGAAAAATTCTGACGGTCTTTTTTTTTCCCTCCTTTTTTTTTTTTTTTTCTTTCTGCCATTTAACGGTAGCGAACTGCCACCCAAATATTTAAGCATGTGAAGACATTATCCTCTTGATGACAGATAAGTTAGGAAATGGTTGCCGTGCTTGATAACTACAACGTACATATTCCGAATGGATATATATTTTTTTTAGCCTTTTTGTACTCTTTACTTTTGGAATAAAAATGACCTTATTTTGGAACAGTAAGGGAAAGAAGATGTCTGGAGAAAAGATTGAGAAACAAAGTTTTAGGGTTGGGCTAAATGCCTTGTTCAGGTTTTGTGATGAAATTATTAAATTGACAACTAATTTGAATGAGTATTTAAGTGATAAATAAATTTGTTTCCTATACAATGATTCTAGCTATAAATACTTATATATACACATATAACAATTAATAAGAGAAAATGCAGTTTATATCTGTCATAGTCTCAATAACACCAACTCATTAAATCGAGTTTCGATCAAGCCAAAAAAGATTCAGATGCGTTTAATTTTTTTTTTTTTACTGAAAATTTTAAAAATTTTTCTACTGTCCACGCTAATATTTTTTCCAACTTCTTTGCTTACACACCAGTTTGGGTTAGTCGTAACTCTTTCAGACTAATTGCAGCACCTATCTAAATGTTCTAGAACTCATAGAATTAAAATGGTATATTTGTGAGCAGGAAGATGAGCGAAAAACAAATAAAGGTGACTAATGAAACATTTAAACATTCAAGAGTTCACAGCAAGAAGTCCGTCAATGCTAGATATTTTTACCACACTGAATGGCAAGGCACTTTATTAACTAACTCCTGTTATTTTTCAGTAATAAAAAAAGATAATTTTAATATCCGTTGGCATTTTTTGATCATTTTCAATGTAATAAATGGTGTATTTTTAAAAATATTTTAAACATCTAGAAGGTAATAAAAAATGGTTTATATTTCGTGATTTAATATAATTTGAGATTTAACTTCACTTTTTTTTTTTGGAACCACGCTGAGCTATGCGCATATACAAATTTTTGTAGATGATATTTATTTTAAGTGATACTTATCTCATAATAAACTTTTAAAATATTTTCTAGTAGAGTTACTTTAAAAATAATATCAAATGAAAGTTAGGATTCATAGTAACGGTAATCATATTATCATAGAAGATAGTGTATTAATACAATGCATTACAAGTATAAATATTAACCTTAAAAACAAACTTTTACCATTTTTATAGTAACATAATGGTAAAACTTTGTATTTAAAGTTATTATTACTTACCATTACCATTATTACTATTGTTATAATAATATAATGGTAAAAGTGTGTATTAAAGGATATTACTTATCATTAATAACATTTTAATGTAATATAATGGTAAACTTACCATAACTTACTTACCTTATTACTCATAATAACTACGATTTTTTTAGTAATATAAAAGTTTGTACTTAAGGTTAATATATTATATTTGTAATATATTGTAATGTATTAATATACTTTCTTCGATTATAATCTGATTACCATTACTATGAACCATCTGAAATTCCATTTTATATTGTTTTAAAATAATCTTACTAGAAAATACATTAAACGTTGAAAATAAAAATTTCGTAAACATAATTATAAAAGCTCTACAAAAAACAGAATTAAATAAAATTAGATGTAATAAAACATTCGTTTACAACTAAAAAACAACGATATTTTCTATAATGTATAAACATAATTAAAATATCTAATATCTGCAAAAAAATTGTTGTTCTCTTGTCTATTTTTGTCTAAAATTGTCTATTTTTCGATACTTAAAACTCTTCGATAATAATCTGATTACCATTACTATGAATCATCTGAAATTCAATTTTATATTGTTTTAAAGTACTATTACTAGAAATACCTGAACCGTTGTAAATGAAAATTTTATAAACATAATTATAAAAGCACTGAAAAGGACATAATTAAATTAAATTAGATGTAATAAAATATTCGTTTAGAACTAAAATAAACAACGATATTTTCTATAATGTAAAAATATAATTAAAATATTTAATATCTGCATAAAAATTGTTTTTAATTTATTTTCCGTTTGTAAAATCTTATGAAAACAACCTATTTTTATGCAGTTGTAAATAACAATGAAGGAAAACAGAAAAACCTTTATTTTTATGTTAACTACCGATTAATAGAGAGCAAAGTACAAAATTACACAATAATAACAACTAAACAATAACAACAATCAAATCTTACCAGCCTTTTCGAAATCTTCCACTCAAAATGAAACACTATTCCACAATCTCAGTAGATGTTGAAAATATTTCAAGATTTATTTTTTTTCTTCCAAAATAACGTTGCGTTTAAACGAGGGGGCTTCTCTTCCAAAGTGGGAACCACTAAGATTCAGCAGGAGGGAGGGAAAAAATAAAAAAAAAAGGGAAAAAGAAAGAATTAAGTAGTCTTTCGTTAAATGCTACTGCCAAATGAAACTTCCATTTATTGTAATTACTTCTCTCCGGAGAGCCATTTTGAACAGATCAAAGAAGAAAACTGCTGCGATTTCAGAATGAAGAGAAAGGCAAGGAAAGATTAAACTATTTTCTGGAACGTAATGCCTATTTTCCTCAGAAATTATGACCCGGAAAACTCTGAAAAATTCATCATTTTTCCTTAAAAAGTTGGTACGACGTAAGGGGGTGCTTGTTAAGTTTCCAAGTTCTGAGAAAAGGGAACAGTGTATTTTTGTTGCTTTTAAGTTTAGCAAATATATTTAGATGTAGAACAAGATTTTTTTTGTAAATATTGAAAAAAATGTGTGTTTTGTTCATATTGAACAGCAATTTAAAATACAAGTTATAATTTTTTAAATATATTAAATTTGTCTGAAATAGGAAGTTGCCTGAATTTGTTATAAGCGTATTTTTTTAAATTGAATTTGTTAATAAGATGTTTAAAAAAGGTTTTCCTATAATAATTAATTAGTTATACAATTATTTTTTGTATTTTTTTATCTAAAATTTATTCATTTAAAAATGCATGCTATTTTTCTATTAAAAAGAATTTATGTGGAAGAAATTATTTTAAATGTAACGTATAACAATTTCCATTCCTTTCTAGATATTTCTTACATGAATTACATATTACAACTCTACATCTATTTGCATATATAAAGAATTACATGCTATTTATCAATTAAAAATAATATATGTGGAAGAAATTATTTTAAAAGAAACTCGTAACAATATACATTCCTTTCTAGATATTTCTAATTAGTACATGAGTTACTTTTGAGTTGAGTTTCTTAGAGTTATGAAGTCATCTTAAACGAAACGTATAACCATTTCCATTTCTTTCTAGTTATTTCTTATATGAGTTACGTATTATAACTCTCTATCGATATCAAAAATTACATGCTAGTTATTGTATTAAAAATAATACATGTGGAAGAAATTATTTTAAAGGAAATTTATAATAATTTCCATTCCTTTCTAGATATTTCTTACACGAGTTATAAAGAACCTATTTAAATTGTTAAAAATAACATTTTAGTTTTTCTTTTTATCTTATAGATAAAAAATTAGAAACACAAAATCTTTCTGTTAATTACAATTTTTTATGTTTTATTTTGATGAACTACAGTTTGCAATTGAAATTTTACAGTGTATTTTGTGGGAAAGGGTACTTTGTGTGAAAGTGTATTTTGTTGCTTTTAAGTTTTCCAAATACATTTAAATGCAGAACAAGATTTTAAAAAAATTTGAGTTCTGTTGGCATTGAACGGCAATTTAAAATGCAAATTATAATTTTTAACCTATTGAATTTGCTTGATACTAGAAATTTCTTGAATTTGTTATAAGTACATTTTTATAAACTGAATTTATTACTAAGAAATTTAAAAAGGTTTTTCATTATAATAATTAATTAGCTACGCAATTGTTCTTTGTATTTTTATATTATTTTAAATGAAACGTATAACAATTTCCATTCCTTTCTAGATATTTTTTATCTTAGTTATGTATTGCAACTGTATATCTCTCTTTGTCCTAATCAAAATTACATGCTATTTTTCTATTAAAAATAATATATGTGGAAGAAATTATTTTAAAGGAAATCTATAACAATTTTCACTTCTCTCGAGATATTTCTTACGTGAGTTATAAGAGCTTATTTAAATTGTTATACATAACATTTCAAATTTTTTTCATTTTATATATAAAAATTAGAAGAAAAATTATTAGAATAATAAAAAATTAGAAAATTATAATAATTAGCTACGCAGTTGTTCTATGTAATAATTTATCCATATTAAAAATTACATGCTATTAAATTAAATTTTTCTATTAAAAATTATGTACAAGAAAAAATTATTTTTAAGTAAACGTATAATAATTTCCATTTCCTTTCTAGTTATCTCTGATATGAGGTTATGTATTACAACTTTATATCACTCAGTCTATATAAAAAAATACATTATAATTTTCCTATTAAAAATAATATACGCGATAGAAATTATTTTAAATGAAACTTATAATAATTTCCATTTCTTTCTAGACATTTCTTACATGAATTAGAATTACAGCTCGAAATTTTTTTCTGTCCATAGAAAAATAGCATGGAATTTTGATATTAAAAATAGTATACATGGAAGAAATTATTTTAAAATAAAATTATGCAGAAATATTAGAAAGGAATGATAATCATTATGATTATGAAATTTTTTAAATGAAATACATAAATTTTAATTTTTCTCATCATTAGATAAAAAAATTAAAAACACAAAACCTTTCTGTTAATTACAATCTTTTTCTGATTTCTTTGATGAAAATTTAGCATGGAAATTTTTGATATTAAAATTTTTAAGTAATAAATAAAATAAAT
The DNA here is from genome assembly GCA_021605095.1 of Caerostris extrusa. NCBI lineage: Eukaryota > Metazoa > Arthropoda > Arachnida > Araneae > Araneidae > Caerostris > Caerostris extrusa. The sequence continues at coordinate 45,615 of BPLR01015878.1, forward strand.
ATTCTTCAAAATAAACTATTTTACAATTTTGAAAAATACCACCAGATAATCAGTTTTTAAAATTTTAATTTAATTAGTAGATTAAAACTTGTACTGAAAAAAGATTCATCACTTAAAAGTTTTAATCTTATAGTTAAAAAAAGTTTAAAAAGGGGAACAAATTTTGTTGCTTTCAAGTTTAGCAAATATATTTAAATGTAGAACAAGATTTTTTTAAAATATGTGTTTTTTCATATTGAATGAAATACAAGTTATAATTTTTTTAAATATATTAAATTTGTCTGAAATAGGAAGTTTCATTTTTTTAAATTGAATTTGTTAATAAGATGTTTAAAAAGTTTTTCTATAATATTAATTAGTTATACAATTATTTTTTGTATTTTTTTTCTAAAATTTATTCATTTAAAAATGCATGCTATTTTTTTGAAAAAGAATTTATGTGGAAGGAATTATTTTAAATGAAATGTAAAATTTCCATTCTGTACTGTGTCCAAAAGTTTGTTCTGCTAAAATACTTATTAAAAAATTATATTTTCATTGCTAATTTTTAATTAATTCCTTTATTTTATAATGAATACATTTTTTTCTTCAAACTTAAATCATAAAAAAAAACAAAAAAAAAAAAAAAATCAAAATCACGCATTCTGTGATAGGGAAACGAATCCCACTTTTAAGGTTACAATTGCAGTTAGGTCCATAATTTCCTTGGAATAATTCCCGCTATTCTTCTGCCCCAGTAATGCCGGTGCCACTGCGGAGCACACAAGCACTCAATTTCCCTTCGGATAACATGGTTTATGTATTTCCCCCGCAGCCCGCCTCGCTCGTCAAAGACCGTTTCCTCTGTCCACTCATATTGCCTTGGACGCGCGGTTTCAGGACGATAACTTCATCTCCAATGACCATCAGTGTCCATTTAGTGGCAAAACTCGCTTTCCCCTGATGCACTCTTAAATCTTTTATGGACACGCAACCTTTATGCTATCGTTAGCATTAGACTCCAAGCTGATGAACAAACTTTCTTTATCTCCCCAATACCAAATGTGTATATTCAGTGCTGTTTAAATAACGGTTATTCAGATTTTTTTTTGACATAATTGCGAAGGATTTTTAAATTGCTGTTGGTGTTATTTTGGTTCATGATGATATCTTTTGAAAAATTTTAAAAATGAGATTTTGAATTAAACATATGCACCCACACCGATTACTGTAACTGCTTATTGACTTTAAAGGATTCCATAACTTCAGGAAAATTGTATTAAGTTTAACCTGGATGCATTATTTATTTATAAAATGTAGCATAGTAATATTGCTGATTGCACAGATCTATGAATGCGAACTAAAATTAAACATATTAACTTATTTTCGGTTGACTTTAGCTAATAAACATAACGGCAAACTTTCTTTATCTCCACCAAATGTGTATTATGTGTTATTTAAATAACGGCTATTGAGATGATTTCTTTTTATACAATTAAAAAGTCAAGAATGATTTTTAAATTGCTATTGGCGTTATTTTTGTCATGATGATAGTCTTTTGAAAAATCTAAAATGAGATTTTTTAACTAAACATATGCACCTGCACTGATTATTATAACTGCTTATTGACTTTAAAGTATTCCATAACTTCAGGAAAATCTTACTAATAGATCTTTTACAGAATTAAAATGACACGAAGAATTTTTTAAATTGCTGTTGGTGTTATTTTGGTCATGGTCATTGCTAATGGTGTTATTTTGGTTTTTTGAAAAGTATATTCTGTGCTATTTAAATAACGGTTATTGTGATATTTCACAGAATTAAAATGACACGAAAGTTTTTTGAGTTGCTATTGGTGTTATTTTGGTCATGATCATAGTCTTTTGAAAAATTCTAAGAATATTTTTGAACTAAACATATGTACCTGCACTGATTATTATAACTGCTTATTGACTTTAAGGTATTCCATAACATCAGGAAAATTTTACTACTTTTTTTTTCAGAATTAAATGACACGAAGGATTTTTAAATTGCTATTGGTGTTATTTTGGTCATGATAATAGTCTTTTGAAAAATTCTAAAATTGAGATTTTTGAACTAAACATATGCACCAGTACTGATTATTATAACTGCTTATTGACTTTAAAGGATTCCATAACTTCAGGAAGATTTTATTAAGTTTAACTTGGGTACACATTTTTTATTTACTTATAAAATGTTGTATAGCAGTATTGCTCGTTGCCCAGATTTATGATGAATGCAAACTAAAATTAAACATATTAACTTACTTTCGTTTGACTTCAGCTGATGGACATAACGGCAAACTTATTTATCTCTCAATACCAAATACCAATAACGGCTATTCAGATTTTTTTAACAGGGTTAAAATGACAATAAAGGATTTTTAAATTGCTATTGGTGTTATTTTGGTCATAATGATAGTCTTTTGAAAAATTCTAACAATGAGATTTTTTTAACTAAACATATGCACCTGCACTGATTAGTATAACAGCATCTCGCTCTTAAAAGGATTTCATAACTTCAGGAAAATTTTATTAAGTTTAACATGGACACATTTTTAGTGATTTATAAGATGTTGCATAGTAGTATTGCTCGCGTCTGGATTTATGATGAATGCGAACTAAAATTAAACATATTAACTTATTTTCGGTTGACTTCAGCTGATGAACATAACTAAACATAAAAACTTTCTTTATATCCAGCAAATGTATATTCTGGGCTATTTAAATAACGGTTATTGATTTTTTTTTTTTTTTTGTTGAATTAAAATGACACGAAGGATTTTTAAATTGCGATTGGTGTTATTTTGTCATGATAATAGTCTTTTAAAAAATTCTAAAAAGAGATTTTTAAACCAAAACATTATGTGCCTGCACTGATTATTATAACTGCTTATTGACTTTAAAGGATTCCATAACTTCAGGAAAATTTTATTAAGTTTAACATGGATACATTTTTTAGTTATTTACAAGATGATACATAGCAGTATTGCTCGTTGCCCACCTCTATGACGAATGTGAACTAAATCATTTTAACTTACTTTCAACAAGGAATTCTTTAAACCTACTTATTTTTTAAAATTATTATTTTATATATTATATAAAAATACATCGAAAATTAATGAAAATACAATTTTAATAAGAATATCAACATTTTCAAATTAAATTTAATAAAAAAAATTTTGGATTAATTTAAGGATTAAAAAATATTCTGATGAATTCCAACTAAAATTCTGATCGAAAGCGTGACAAAAAATTTATGTTACTTCAAGTATAAAATTCTATAAAATAAATTTTTTTATCTTCTTTATTTGATTGATTTTTTATATTAATCGATAAACTAAATAATACTGAATTAAATAAAAATATATTTAAAAAAAATTAAATGAATAAAAATAAATTTTATCTAAATAAAAATTTAAAATGAATAAAAGTAAATTTAAAGTAAATAAAAATTTAAAATGGATAAAAATAAATTTTAAATGCATTCTACATCGAGATAAAATCCAAATATGATCATATATTTTAAATAAACAAAAAAAAAAAAGAAAGAATATTCATAACGGAAATTAAAAATAGCACAAATCTTGAAAAATAAACTAATTTAGAAGAAAAAAAAACCTCATTTTTTTCTAAAAATGCAAATTTAAAAATAATTTTATAATAAATTTTAAAATTTACTAACACAACGGATAAAAACTTCACAACCACTACATATCAACGTCACTAAATATTATAAATAAAATTTACCATACGTATAAAAATTCGAATAAATTAGAATTATTTTAAATTAGACTATGAATTTCTTTTAGATTTTTATTAATATATTAGTTTGTGCTAATGCATGAGTCTTCAGTAGTAATATTCTTGTCTAGAAGTGCTTCTTATGACGCTATAATTCACTTTTTAAGGGTGGATATGTTCTATTTATAGTATCTATAGTCATAAAATATTTCACAGGTGTAATATGTTTGGTAAACAACTAGTCTTAAAAATGCTTAAAGATAACCATAAAACAATATGTTTATACCCGCAATTATGAAGAAATCGTAGATAAAACATCAATTAACAAGGGATATTTAATGAAAAACAAATGTGTTGCAAGATTCATTGTACATTAATGAAATTTCATTTGTATATTTTTGCATACCCGTGTATTTATTGCTGTGGTAGTCTTCTTATTTTGAGTTTTCTCAAGAAACTTGAAATGAAGGTACAATAAATTACCAAATGAAATAAGTAAAATCATACAACAAAAATAGCAAAAAAAAGTATAATCACAAAAAAAAAAAAAAAAAAAAAGAATTTTTATTTTTTCCATAATTATGATTTTTTAACGAAAAAAGCATTAATGCATTCAAAATAATATGTTTTTCTTCGTCGTTGGAGCAACAGGCCCATGATGGGCTAACACCGTCCGCCTACTGGCAGATTTCGAGACATGAAATATTTTCTTTTTAAGGGGTAGTAGGACTGTCAGTCTAATATCTGTTTACTTCTTAATAATGAACGTTTGTTTAATGACCTACAAGAGTTACAATTTTTTGAAAATTAATTTATATTTGTTTGTATCAAACCGAAATATCTTTATGTGTTCATCTTAATTCTTATCTATATTTATTAATAAAATATAGATAAGATTTATGTATCGAGATTTAAGTATAGAAGCAATCATTCTTATAAAATGCGATCCATTTAAATCATTATATTATTTCTTATTGAATCAAATCAAAGATATGCAGAATTATAATAATACTAATATTTTGTTTAATCTTTTTATTAAAAAATATAATTAACATATTCTTTATTTTTTTCATAACCCAATTGAACATATCTCGTCACGATTAGTTTCTTGCAGAGTACGTATAACAATATTGCAATATCACTTTGAATGCTTCGCTCAATTAATCCAATATTTTGGAGGACTACTGCAAGCCCTTTTCTAATTTAGAGTGAAGTTAACAATTTGACTGCACAGTACATGTTTTTAGTAAAGAGTGCGACAGGTTTAGTTGTGATTGAAAAAAAATGGCGAACTTTCCAACATTAGCTTTCCTGAAATAATGTTGAAAAATTAACTGTATAATAATAAGCTTCTCTATATTTTGTTGCAATTTATTGAAAAGTTAAATAACATTATAGTTATTTAAAAGCTCCTTCCTTTATATCTATTTTTTGAGGAATATAAATGTTTCCTGGCAAATTGCGATGACCAAACCTCTCATACCATTCCAAGAATCCTTCATTCAGAAAGCCTCGTCCCCCACCGTAGCAACGGTCTTCAAATTGAGGCTTTACGAGGTATGAAGATCCATAAACGACTCCGGTCTTTATCCGGGTGATGATATATTTTTTTTTTCCCTTCCTACCCCATCTTTATTTTCACTTTACTATACGTCTACTCCCTTTCTCACAATGTACTAGCACCAGTTTTAAGTTTGCATGTCAAGCCAACTGGGTGTATTCCACACCACAAGCACGAAATAAAATGGCCGCCGCTGCTTCTGGAATTATAGAAGGCAGGTGATAAAATGTTTTGACTACCAAAGCTTGCGCGGGAAATGCTAGAGGTGACAGATCATTTGGGAAGTTTTTATTTTCGACGTTTTACGAACTGTTTCGGAAGCCGGACAGTTTCATGATGGGAAATAGTTTGGTAAGCAGTGGTTTGCTTTCGTCGTACCGGAAAATGGTACACAGGAAATGTGGACGGAAATAGGAATGGCAGGTATGGATTCATTTGTTGGTGTTCTATTTTTTGGTGTGAATTTAATAAAATGAAGATTATATCACTCTCAATTTTCTTTTTCATTTAAAAATATTTATAATATTTTACCTTAGTAATGGGATTATTAATTTTTCCTGGATATTTTCTCTATCATTGAGTTTGAATAACTTTTCATAATATCTTTACTATACATATTTTTTATTATAAACATCAGATTAACCATCACGAAATTTAAGCAACACAAAAAATATTGTTCGTTGTTTTTATAAAATAATTTTTAAAATATTTAAAAACATGGATAATGCGTAATTTAAGTGAAATTCATTTAAAATTCTCAAATCCCCGCTAAAAATTAAATGTATTGTTTAAATTTGTTTATCAAATGTTTAATTTAAATGGGTTATATATTTACAGTTCTTAATTTCTCAATTGTGAATTACATATTGAATTTCTCAATGCAATATCACGATTTTTGCAGTTTAACTTACTTATTCCGACGAAAGGAAAATAAATCATCTTTTTACTATTCTTTCTTTATTTATTAAGCTTTGATATATTTTAATAAATTTTGCATTTTTTTATATTTTAATCAGTAATATTATACTCAGTAATATTAATACTATACTCATACTAATATTTGTACTCAGTAATACTAATACTATACTCAGTAATACTAATACTATAATAATTAATACTATACTTGTAATTTTTCATATGTAATTTGTATTTTAATAGCATATGACGCTTACAATAAAATTGCTTTTTATTAACCATAAATAATTTCAACTTTGAAGAGTTAAAAGAAATTTGTAAATAATAAAAATAGACGATAATTAATAATTTAAAATAAGTTTAGACTATAAATAAAGTTTAACTAGAAACAAGTGTAGACTATAATTTAAAGTTAACAAAAATAATAAATCAAAATATTGGTTTAAAATTAATAAAAAGTTATGTTGGGAAAATGGGATATTTCTAAATTTTAGTGCAACAAATAGCTTACTAAAGCATATACATCCAAGAAGTAAAAAAATAAAAATTGCAATTTTCATCCAATGATCAACTTTTACTTATTCACAACATGAAGCCTATACTGAAAAGAGCAAAACCAATTAACTAGACCTCTCACATAAGCGTTAACAAATTCTTCTCCTCTATCGCCATACACACTCAAGAGACTTGGAAGCAAGGAATTGAATTTGAAGCAGTCGATAATAGCTCTCAGTAAACATATTTCTCGCTTCTTGAAGCATTTATTTGATTTTTTTTTCCTCTCCTAACTTTTTTTTTTTTTTTTTTTTTTTTGTCCTGAGTGAATCGCTTGAGAAAGGGTTGTTGAAATTCATTTTTTCCACTCCATCGATGCCACTAGTTGAAATTTATGTTCCAAATGGCCTCCGATGAATCACTGTCTTTGGGAGGAAGTGCTTAAAAAGCTCCTTCCTTCATAATCTGTTTTCCATTTCTGCAGTAAGTTCCATCATTTCTTAATGTGTAGATACCTCTTCTCGAGGGAGTTCTAACAGTGAAAGATGCAGATGATAAAGAAAAAAAGAAATATGTAAGTGTGAACTTAATAGAAAAAATGTAATATTTTTTAAGGACTCGTTTTATTTATTTTAACTTTCTTTTTTGTTATGACTTTTCAGAGAGCAAACATTGTATAGAATAGTTATGTTTAGCTATAGAACTGTCACATTTACGATTGTTGTAAACGCGATGTTTTGTTTTAGCTTCAAATTGATTTTGATTTTTTTTTTTTTTTTTTATACACGAGTCGTAAAAAATTATGTAAGCATCGAAACTGTTTTTTTAAATTTATTTACAATGTTATTTTTTGAATTAAGTGTTTTTTATTGCCATTTTGTCACAATGGCATAAATAAGTACGTAATACTCTTAAAAATACTTTAATCTATGCTATAAAGACAATAATTAATTAAAATTAAATTCGTTGGTGAATTCATTTGCTGTAAAAGAAAAGTCCTTTATTTCTCATTATTTATCAATTGCATACTGTAATTTTCGCTAAATAGGTGAAATTTGGCATTAAATTGGCATTAAAATATAAATTGGCGAAATTTGGCATTAAATGTAAATTGGCGAAATTTGGCATTAAATGTATTGGCGAAATTTGGCATTAAATGTAAATTGGCGAAATGTGGCATTAAATGCATTAAATGTAAATTGGCGAAATTTGGCATTAAATGTAAAAAATGGCATTAAATGTAAGTTGGCGAAATTTGAAGTAAATAAAAATTGGTGAAATTTGGGAATAAATATGAATTGGCGGAAATTTGGCAATAAATAAAAAATGGTGAAATTCAAGAAACCGGTAAAATATTTTGGGCTTACTACAAATTAAAGATATGAATAATTGTCTTTCCGAGGAAGTGCTTAAAAAGCTCCTTCCTTCATAATCTGTTTTCCATTTCTGCAGTAAGTTCCATCATTTTCTTCTTGTGTAGATACTTCTTGCGCGAGGAGCTGTAGCACTGAGAAATGCAGATGATAAAGGAAAAAAAAAAAAAAAAAAAGAAATATGTGTGAACTTAATAGAAAAATGTAATATTTTTTTAAGGACTCAGTTTTATTTATTTTTTTTTAACTTTCTTTTTGTTATGACTTTCAGAGAGCAAACATTGTATAGAATAGTTATGTTTAGCCATAGAACTGTCACATTTACGATTGCAAAACGAGATGTTTTGTTTTTAACTTGAAATTGATTTTGATTTTTTTTTTTATATATGTGTCGTAAAAAATTATGTGAGCATTAAAATTGTTTTTTTTTCCTTATTAAATTTATTTGCAGTACTATTTTTGAATTAAGTTTTTTACTATTTTTTTTTTTGGTCCCAATCGTATAAATAATTATATAATACTCTCAAAATACTTTAATTCGATTAATTAGTAACTTTATATCATAGATTAAATTCTTTAGTGAATTTTATTTGCTGTAAAAAAAAAATTCCTTTATTTTTCATTATTTATCAATTGGCATGGCGACATTTGACAATAAATTTTGGCGAAACTTGTCAATAAATATAAATTGCCTTGTCAATAAATATAAATTGGCAGAAATCAATAAATATAAATTGGAAACTTGTCAATAAAATTTGGAAACTTGTCAATAAATATAAATTAGCGAAACTTGGCAATAAATATAAATTGGCGAAACTTGGCAATAAATATAAATTGGCTAAATTTGGCAATAAATATAAATTTTTCAAAATTTGGCAATAAATATAAATTGGCTAAATTTGACAATGAATATGAAATGGCGAAATTTGGCAATAAATATAAATTGGCGAAATTTGGCAATGGCAAATATAGATTGGCGATATAATTGGAAAAATTTCTCAATGAATAAGAATTTGCAAAATTCTAGAAGCCTGTAAAATATTTTTGGCTTACTACATATTCTCAGAAAAATAAAATAATCTTTTAAAGTACAATATAAAAAATGCACAAAATCATCTTTAAAATTGTAAGGTGAATTTTGAAATTGTTCTGGAATTTTATCATTCAGCATTTTTATACTTGTGATGTCTTACAAACTGAAACACAAATTTTTTTCATAATAAATCAGGGAGTATATCAACTTAAAAAAAATGTTTCACCCTTAATTAAGTGCTGTATATTTTTAAAATATGATTGATAATTGAAGTAGGAAAATAAAATTTTTTGTTTATAATCAATTTTTGTGGTATTTATTCTTTAGCTTCTACTTCATCTGTGTTTTATTATCGTTTTTATTTAAATCAACAGAATATCTTAAATGTATTTGCCTATTTTATAATCACAAAAAAAAATCACTGATAAATTAATGTATTTTTTGAATGATAATCTTAGGACAACAATATGTTTATGGAAGATTTATTTAAACACATTTGTTATAAACACAGTTTATATTACAGAAAAGGCTCGCAAATTTTAATTATTAACAATACTTTTTAATTAAATGAAATTAAAAGGATAACTTTAATTATTTCATGCATGTCTACGCCATTTTATAAAACGGTAAGTACTGAAATATTTTGAAATTGTAATTGATAAAATTTAGAAATATAAGACATAAATTAGTAAAATTAAAAATATTTCAATGATATGTTCGTGAATAATTAAATTTGTTTCTTTATGCGAAAGAGAAATCAATTTTACTTGCATTGTAAAAGTTTAAAAAAGAAATAAACAATTTCATTTAGAAAATTAAAATTCATTATAAATGATATTTTAATAACATCTAACCATACACGAATAAGACATTTTAAATATAAATCTTAATCAAATAAGTTTGAATATTAAGAATTATGCAGAAAAAAATTAAATTCTGGTTATTGTATTCGGTAGAATTATTTATCATTTAAGAATTTAATATGTACTCTACTCCTACTAAATATTTGTAAACCATAATTAATGATGCATAATTAATAATCTTTTTCGTATATTTTATAAAGCGTAAAGTTCATCTATCGTTTACTTACATTACTTATTAAATCTAAAATGAAATTTCTAATATGGTAGCCCACTTTCCAGTTAATTATAGACTATAATTTCGGTATTTATTTAAGACGAAACTAATTGAATATTTTGTTATTACAAAAATATTAAATTCAATATTAATGTTTAATTTTATTATACATTCTTGAATTACCAAGAGATCAAAGTTTAATATTTACATATTTCAAAAGCGTTTTAATCAAATTCATGTGTAGTTTTAATTAAACTTACTAAGAATTCTAAATTAAAATTTTGAGTAAAGCATAATTTTTTAAAATGTTTTTATATTGAATCGAATGAATTTTATATCGCTGGTTTAAAATGAATGCCGTTCAAAGAATTTTGAATGTCATTTTTTAATTAATATTTATTGGAAAAGCAAATTTTTATTTTCATTTAAAATGCTTGTAAGTTTTTCTTTTATATTGCGTAAAATTGTAATAGGAATATTTTAAAAAGAATAAGTGCTGTATATCTGAAAATGTAATATTATCTATACAATTTCGGAACTATTTTCTGAATTTATTTCCGTTAAAACAGAAATTATAATTACATTTTAATATTAATTTAAAATTACATTGGGAGTTTTAACTTTTAAAACTAAAAAGCAAAGAATTAAGGTCTTATATTATATCTCCAATGAAACAAATTCTTGTTAAAAAATTAAAATATAAATAATAAAAAATATATAATTGATATAATAAAAATATATAAATATAATAATAATAAAAATATATAAAATACCTATATAAAGGTTATCCATAAAATTTTAGAATTTAATGTAAGAATAAAACGCATAACAGCAATCTTGAAAAATAAACTATAGAATTCCAAACGATTTTATTTTCTTGATAAATCTCATTTTCATTTTGAAATGAAATTGTTTTCATCAGACGATCTTTTAGAACTATTTTATGTTATTTAATTAATTATATACTTATTAGCACGTGAAGAATTTTAAGTAAATTTTACGTATAAAAATCAGTTCGAGAAGGAAATTTAAATTAAGCCAATAAGAATAGCCCGTAAAAGAATTTAAAAAAAAAAAATATAATAAACCAATAAGAAATGTTGAAAGTGATTAGGAAAACGAAAAAGCTGATCGCAGACACGACAAAAATTTTCATGGAAACGAATAATCTACTACCCAATACAATACGCATAATTTTATAGAAAAAACTTAACTTTAGCGTTTGTTTATGCATGCATAAGTACATGTGTTTTCTATATGCATTAGCAACGTGGCGCTTCTTTAAATATAATGCAATAGCCATTAATAATACTTTAACTGATTTGCAAATTATTATAAATTTTATTATGTTCGTAACAATGCTAGGAATAAATGCTTTAATTTTTGTTAAGAATTTTTGTACCTCATCATAAATTTATGCTTAGTTTAACTTATGGATCAGTGGTAACGTAAGCTAACGACAATGCAGAGGACTCAGATGGCGTGCATTGTAGACACTGGTTAGCACCAAAAAGCAGATAGACAATTCGTCTGAGAGCTACGAATTTTTCTTGCTCAATATCTGGACAAGTTTGCATGTGCAACAATATTGTCGACTTCCATCGATATTACATAGACTTATTGCACAGGTCCTGCCGCCGTAATTAGAGAAAGATGTATCACCAATTTTTTTTTTGTATGACTGTCAGCATTTGAAAATTTACGAAGCACTCGATTGGCTGAAATGGATCTATTCCTTGGCTATTTCGATCCCCAGATCTTTCCCCATTGAATTTTTCTTTAGGCATCTGGATTACAGACTTGTGCATAGAAAATCGGACTTAGACCAATGACATAAATATCTGGAAGTGGTTTTGTTGTCGCTTCTAGCGAAATGTCGACAGAACAACTGATCAATGAACAACTGATTTAAAAGGGTTTTTTTAAAAAATAACTGTATTGTAAAACTGTATTTTTTTCTTAAAAAAAAATGTATTTTGTAAACTCTTCTTTGTTTAATAAATTATTATGTGTGTTACCTGTCTTACATCACTGTAGGTGTGTAAGAGTCTGATTCTGCATGCGACAAAATGTTTATTGCTTGTTCTTGACATCCATGCTAATTTCTGAAGCATAATTCTGAATCATTTTCCATAAAGCAGGAGATATATGTGTTTGTAATTCTTAAAAACTACACCACTTAGAAGTTCAGAATTTACTTTTATCTGATAAGTTGCCAAAAATACTATAAAAACCTTCTGTATTTGTTAAAGAGTGGTTTGAAACTATTCAATTCTAAAAACGTCTGCGAACGATTACGAACAGGAAATATGTAGTTTTGTACGTATGAATGTAAATTTGTAACTTTTATATGTAAATGTATTTTTATAACATTTTTTACTCTCTTATTTTTGAATAATTAGTAATTCGTTAACATTTGAGTACAATACGATATTAAGAATTGTTTTTAAATTTTTTTTTTTTTTTTAATTAGAAAGGCAAGTTTTTTTGTGATTGTGTGCTATATTAATGTAATTTTTTTTTTTTCGTTTTAAATGCTCTTTCACATTCTTTAAATTATTTTTACATTCTAAATTATTTTTATTTACTTCTTTTTTTTGTTTCGCTTAATTAAATAATTGAAATATTTCTATGTCGTTCATGCTATAGTATTATTAGTATTTAAAATAACAACTAGTTATATATAATATTACAATTTAATATTTATAATATGCAATTTAATATTTATAATATTGCAATTTAATATTTATAATACTACAATTTAATATTTATAATACTACAATTTAATATTTATAATTTTATTTTATAATTACAATTTAATATTTATAATATTACAATTTAATATTTATAATATTACAATTTAATATTTATAATATTACAATTTAATATTTTGATATTACAATTTAATATTTACAATATTTAAAATTTTATTTTATTTTATATGTAAAGTAAAATTAATTTATTGTCTTTATTATTTGGAAATAATAATTATCTTATTAATTAAAATATTACATGGAAGATTATTTTTTTAAGGATTAAATAAGCCTTATATCGTTTCGAATGATAAAATCTTATGTTATTAATGCCGAACATAATTCTGGATTTCTTTGTCCTTTTCACTAATATATTCTCCTCAATTAAATTTATCCGAGTAAAAATATATTATTCCATTGAATGTGGTAAAACTAAGCCATATCAATTAGAATATAAATTAAAAAATTATCGTATCAAAGGGATAGATTACATGAAATGCATATTTGGCAAGAAAGCGAAAGATATTCATGATATAGAGAAAATTCTTTTCAATTTGTTTATAATTTAAAAGAGATTTTATTTTAATGAGGACAAAAGTTTAGAAAAATTCACTGAATAATCATCTATTAAAAGATTGAATACACTCAAAAACTGATTTAGTATTCCATAATGAATACACTATTTTATAATGATTAAAACAAAATAAATCTATAACAAATTTTACATGTTCACGATATTTACTCGTAAAAATTAATTTCAAAACTTATTAATGCCAACGATATTTAAACATAAAATTTCAAAACTTATTAATGCGATGTCGATATTTAAATTAATTTCAAAATCTATTAAAACCATTGATTGAATTTATTAATGTCGAACGATATTTAGAAATTAATTTCAAATTAAACATTAATTTCAAAATCTCTTAATGTCGAATGATATTTAAAATTAATTTCAAAATTATTAATGTCGAAGGTTATTTAGAAATTAATTTCAAAAACCTTATTAATGTCGAACGATATTTAAAAATTAATTTCAAATTCTATTAATGTCGAACGATATTTAAAAATTAATTTCAAAAAATCTATTAATGTCGAACGATGTTTAAAAATTAATTTCAAAATCTATTAATGTCGAACGATGTTTAATAATTAATTTCAAAATCTATTAATGTCGAACGATATTTAAAAATTAATTTCAAAATCTGTTACAAATCTTCAAAATTTATTAAATTTACCGAGTAAAAATGTATTATTTCATTGAATCTGGTAAAGCTTTAATTTATTTCAACTAGAATATAAATTAAATAATGGAATAAAATTAATAAAACAAAACAAATATAATTAATATAAATTAATATCTAATAATATCGAACTATATTTAAAAATTAATTTTAAAATGTATAATTTTTAAAATTTCATTGTATTTATTCTTAGCATATTCAAGTAAAAGTACTTCAAAGTATTTTCAAATAATTTATATTGTTAATACAACTTCAGCCAATAAAATGCAAGTAGTTTCTGTTTTAAAAAATAAAGAGGATCATTTATTTGAGTCATCAAAATAATGATTACATAAACTTTGAATGAAATAACCATGCACAGACTAAACATTAATCATAAAGCGTCTACTGTTTATGGCGTTTAAGATTAGCGCCATAAAAAATACGACTCGTTTGACTAATTAGCTTAATGACACAAAAAACTACGTTTATCTGAATTCATTACCTCAATGCGTTCAGACAGGTTCGTTGAATAATTATTTTTAAAACAATGGTACATTTAACAATCGGAAACAATTTTTACTTGTTTGAGTTTATATTTAAAACCTTTTGACAAATGAATATGCATGAGTTATACAAAAGTACATTAAAAAGAAATGCCGTTTATTTTTTTTTTAAGTACACTGTATCCATTGTTTAAATTTTTTGCTGTTATATTTAATATTTAATTGTTATGCAACAAATTGCAATTTTAATGCAACATTGGAAGTAGTTAAAATGTTTCAAACGATTCATTAAATATAAGAACAGTTTATTAATATATCTACTTTAAAATTCATAAAAACATATTAAATTTAAATATTAAATAAAATACAAAAATATATAAATTAAATATTAAATAAAATACAAAAATATATAAATTAAATATTAAATAAAATACAAAAAAATATATAAATTAAATATTAAATAAAATAAAAAAATATATAAATTAAATATTAAATAAAATACAAAAAAATATATAAATTAAATATTAAATAAAATACAAAAATATATAAATTAAATATTAATTTTTTTTTTTTCTAATGCAGCTGGCAAACACTTAGACAGCTTGGTCTTGATGCCTTAAGGCAAGCGTTGCACAGACGTTACTCACTTTGCATTACCCAGGGGGCGCGTGCAACTTGAAGATACGGACGCGGAGTAACAATGCCCCCGCAACGCTCTACGATCCTATTAGGACCAGGACCTACGGTTTCCAACAAATTCGGAACCACTACAAACATCCATGGCACCTCCGGAACTCGAACCCGAAACCTGTGGTACCGAGCGCCAGAGCGGTAGCCACTCGGCCATTCAGACCCCA
Source organism: Caerostris extrusa (assembly GCA_021605095.1). Classification (NCBI taxonomy): domain Eukaryota; kingdom Metazoa; phylum Arthropoda; class Arachnida; order Araneae; family Araneidae; genus Caerostris; species Caerostris extrusa. The sequence continues at coordinate 61,151 of BPLR01015878.1, forward strand.
ATTAAATATTAAATAAAATACAAAAAAAAATATATCTAAATTAAATGGTAAATAAAATACAAGATATAAATTAAATTTTAAAACATTAATTAAAATTATTAATTTATTATAAATTAATTTTCTTTATAAGTTTTAAAGTACTTTTAAACCAAAGATAGTTTATTTTAAATTTTGTTTTCATTTACATTACTTGTATTAGTTTTTTAAATTCTTTAAAAAATTCTATTCAAATACATTTATTCCTCTCAAATAGATAATTTAATAAAATACTTATGTGAATTTCATCCAAAAAAATTGAACTTTTCTTATTTACAATCAAATTAAGAATATAAAATATATTTTAAATAGAGAAATATTCGTAAACATCTTCATTCTTTTCTTGTAAAAAGCATTTTTATTAATTTCTTATTCTTATTTGAATATGAACATATTAGTTTGAAATAATTCGAATAAAAACTAGAATTTTATAAGATGAATAAAAATAGTTTAATGTAAAATGTTTACTGAATTAAATTTGACATTATATAAAAATAAGTATTCATTGCTTATAACTGCAATAAAATAAGTATTCAAATTTTATTAAATATGTAATAAATAAATTTTAAGTAGATTACGATTCATGTAAGAATTTCATAACGAAACTTGCTTTTTCCATTAATATTATTTTCTTAAGAAATATAAATTTGTTTAAATAAATCTAATTCAAAGGCTCACTATAATAATGATTTTTTTAACTCCATAAATTATAAAAAAACAAGTTTTTTTTAAAACCTTAACCAGAAATATAACTTCACGATTTTTTCAGAAAGGATTTACCTTTTGATCTTTTTGTATAACCATAACAAACTTACTATTGCCTAAGGATAAAACAAATGTTGAAAGTCGATTGTGTTATAAAATGGGTTGTTAATTCATTAAAGTGGAGATCAAAGGAAAAGTTTTCGATGTTTATATAGACTTAAGGTTTTAATGGTAAACTGATTTCAAACAAATGCACAGACTTTTGAGAGACGTGGGTGTATGTACTAGCTGTCCGAAGGTCATTAACACTCGAATTTTTCTTTTTTATTATATATAGATTAGAAAAATAAATATAAAATAATATTATAAAAAAATAAAATTGGCTGGTCTGGTATACAGGTTATCTATAAAATTTATAATTTAAGGTAAGAACAAAAACATACAACAGCAATCTTAAAAAATAAATTAAATTATAGAATTCCAAACGATTTCCTTTTCTTGAAAAATCTCGTTTTCACTTTGAATTAAAATTATCGTTGCTTTCACCAGACGATTTTTAGAGCAATTTTACATTTCATTATTTAATTATATAATTATCTATTTAAATTTCTTTTTACGAGATAATATTATGCATAAAAAGTTCGTGAAAGAATTTTTTTTTAAATTACAGGTTTCAGTGAAAGGTCTAAAATTGAAACACGAAAATCCTCACTTCCCAAAATAATACCCATAAATTCATGTATAATAAAAAAAGAATTTTATGGGTTATATTGCATTAAGTGTTCTTGCATTTGGCTTGATTTTGTGGTAACTTTGCGCAAAAATGGTTTGTCAGTTTATTTTTTATTCATTGATTTGTCATGATACTGATAAGCCAACAAATATTTTGCTGCAATGTATCAAACCAAATAGATGTAGGCACATATTTATTATTTAGAAGCAAATACATCTAGTTTTGTTTAACCACAATTTTGAAATGAAACTTATTTTAAACAATAAATATAGCAGAAAAAAATTACAAAAAGTAGAAAACCTGCTTACCTGATTAGCCAGCCGTTGAAAATTATCTGTAACTACTTATGGTCTGCAATAAATAGTAAACATTTGAATAAAATAATTTTTTAACATTTAAATGTTTACTTTAATCAATTTAAAGTTACCATCAAATCTTTAAAAATATAATTTTTAAATTGTAATAAATGAGGTATGCAGCAAGTCAGTGCATCCTTAATTTAGAATGAACATGAAAATTGATTATGAAAAATGTCCTGATTTTATGATTTCTTATTATAAAAACGTCATTATAATAAAAATATTTACTTTCGCAAGTAATATAGTTTTATACGAAAGTTATTAGCACACAATAAACGGAACAGTGATTAATATCATGAAATGTACAAATAAAATAGCTGAAGACTTTTTTTATATTTCGTCGTATAACTCTAGTAGGATTCTCTTCGTGATGTTTTACCCGCAAGACACGTGCAAAATTGATAACTGTCTCGAACTTCTTATGTCTAATAACTTGAAGAAAATGTATCACCTAGCATTTACAAACAATCAATCAATCCTATCACTAACTTAACTATATTCTTAATCTTTCACAGTATATAGTGCCTCATTTGGCGTACTTAAAAAGCATTTAACATAATTCAAATAAAATGAACAATTAAGTTTAAAAAAAACAAAATAACTAATTGCAAACAATTATTTACATATTAACCAGAAATAAGGGTTTTAATTATTCTTATTATACATAAATGATAAAATGAAGCATTAATAATTTTTTTACGTTAGGACACAAGCAAATATTCTAATAGGTAAAAGTTTATCTTTCTCATTATGATATATAAAATGAAATATTTTTAACAATTACATTATGAAATAAATTGGTATTGGTTTAGAAGATAGAAAGAAGATTGGTTTAGAAGATTGAAAATAATATTTATTTTACTTTTTATAAGTATTACAGGAAAAAATATTTAATAATAAATTTTATATATTTACAATATTTAAGTGTATTTTCCTTCTTTTTTTAAATTGTTATTATAAGGCAATCTTTACATATCGTTCCTTTTTTTTAAGTTGTTATTATAAGGCAATCTTTACATATCATTCCTTTTTTTAAATTGTTATTATAAGGCAATCTTTACATATCATTCCTTTTTTAAAAATTCTAATTATTAAAGAATCTTTACATACCATTCCTTTTAAAAACATTCTAATTATTAAACAATCATTATATATCATTCCTTTTTTTTAAAAATTCTAATTATTAAACAATCATTATATATCATTCCTTTTTTTTAAATTTCTAATTATTAAATAATCATTATATATCATTCCTTTTTTTTTTTTTTAAATTCTAATTATTAAACAATCATTATATATCATTCCTTTTTTTAAAAAATTCTAATTATTAAACAATCATTATATATCATTCCTTTTTTAAAAAAATTCTAATTATTAAACAATCATTATATATCATTCCTTTTTTTAAAAACTAATAATAATTAAACAATCATTATATATCATTCCTTTTTTTTTTTAAAAAATTCTAATTATTAAACAATCATTATATATCATTCCTTTTTTTTTTAAAAAATTCTAATTTTAAACAATCATTATATATCATTCCTTTTTTTAAAAAATTCTAATTATTAAACAATCATTATATATCATTCCTTTTTTAAAAAAAATTCTAATTATTAAACAATCATTATATATCATTCTTTTTTAAAAAAACTACTAATAATTAAACAATCATTATATATCATTCCTTTTTTGTAATTCTAATTATTAAACAATCTTTACTATCATTCCTTTTTTTGTGATTATTAAACAATCTTTACTGTCATTCCTTTTTTGTGATTATTAAACAATCTTTACGTATCATTCCTTTTTTGTAATTATTAAACAATTTTTACTTATTATTCCTTTTTTTGTAATTCTAATTATTAAACAATTTTTACTTATTATTCCTTTTTTTGTAATTCTTATTAAACAATCTTTACGTATCATTCTTTTTTTTTTTTGTAATTCCTATTAAATAAAGTAATTAAAATCAATCAATATTCTATTCTAATTAACAATCTTAATTCTTCTTCTTTTAATTAAGATTGTTTAATAATTAGAATTAAAGAAATTTAAAGATTAATTATTAAACAATCTTTAAGTATCATCCCTTTTTTTTAAATTCTAATTTTACTTTTTTTATTTCTTAGCTGAAATTAAATATATCTAAAAAACAAATAAGTAATTTTAAAAGCAACTTTCGTTAAAGCCTATTCAAGTAAGTAACTAAATTACGAAATCTTCTTGGTGGAAAGTCCCCATCGACAGGGGGAAAAAATAGTAAAAAACAAAATGGCAATTTGGAATTTTTATAAGTTCTTCCACTCTATTGCCTGAAGATGGATAGAATTCCATTTAGAAGATCAAATATGGTTCATAGCATTAAGCATTACGATAAGAACCTGGAATGCCAAAATCAAAAAGGGCATTTAATACCATTTTTACTTATTTAAGTAATAAAATATTTCTTTTTTTCGTTATAAGTGCCTATAAAGTATAAAATGATGAAGCTGCTGTCTTTTCCTATTCCAGTAAAGAGGAAAATACAGATTACTCAAAATGAAGAGGACCATTTGTATCAAAATTTAGCCTCATCTCTTAGCATATAGATATAAATACCCCTAACAAATGTATACATACACGCATCAAACAAAGTAAAGCTTCCAGCAAAGAGGGGCCCACTTCAAACAATACAGACTGGCGCATAAAACACAATTTTTGCGAAAATCTCCGAACGATTACGCCAAGTACCTTGCCCATATCGTTCCAAAGGGAATGGGACAAAAAATCGTCGCCAATTTTTCATTCTATTCATTTTTTCTATCCATATATATATACATATGTGTGTGTGTCCTTCTGTAAAAGTTAAAGGGTGGAAGAATGTAAAAAAAAAAATGCTACAACAAACCCAAAAGAATAAAAGGACCTCATCCCAGTAGAGAATATGATTTGATTTTGAGCGACTGTGATCATGGTCCATAAAATTTGAAGATCGCCAGGAACATCGATTATTGAAAGACTGTGGAGGCAGAGAGGAAGCATACTTCCGACAATAAAGTGAAAGATGGTAGAAGAGGGGTGGGGCTGAGGGGACTGGTAGAAGACTTGATGGTTCACGAGGGGTGAGAGAGAGGGATGGGTTGGGGAAGCAATGACTCCGGGGTAAAAGGCAAGGACTCTTCAAAAGATGAAGATATTCGTGCATATTGATGATGAAGAGGAGAATCCCAAATAGTAATCGTGTCCTTACTAAATGGAAGTTATTTCGAGTCTTTTACGGATATTTCGTATTTCATAAAAGTGCTCAAGTTTTCTTGAAGAAGGACGTCGAGGTTTTAGTTGATGTCGAACATGGGATCTACTCATGTTAAAAACACATAAAACTCTGGAGGAAAGGAGACCGGAGTTGATGTCTTGAAGTTGATCGTGACGCCAATTAATGTGCAGTCGGGGTTGTTAAAAAGTTATGGGGGATCTCTTGATTGAGTTTCCCTGTTTTAACTAGCTCCATAACCGTGCATTTAAAACTTGCATGGTACGCAATTTGCGACGAAGATAAATATTTATATTTATCATTGCTGATATTATTTTCTCAGCTTTCAATATTAGTTAAGTAGTAAGTTTTTTACCATGGTTGTTTTTAATAAGTTGAATATATTTTTGAAATCTTGTATAATTTCATATATATAAATGTTAGAATTTTTAAATTACTGTCTTGTTTAGTCGACATATTTAGATTTTATTTATCAAAATGATTTATTTCTTAAATTATTAAAATATATTTCTAACTAGGTAAATAAAAATATATTTTTAAATTAAGGAACTTTATATTTTTGAAGTTGACTGTTAAGGTTGAACATTATTAGTTTCAACTCTAATCTAATCTAAAATCTAATGTAATAAATCGCACAAATAACCAATTTTAATAAGACATTAAAAATATATCGTTATTTTGATTTTATGTCTATTATACATCAGATAAATTTTAAAGGATCAATTTGGAAAGCCAATTTATATTCCTAATTTTCATTGGACACCACAAGTGTAATACATTTTTATTATTTTCTTCATTTTCCGGGAATCGGTATGATTTTTGTACTATGTTTAAAGGTAACAGATTATTAGCTGTAATATACCTTGGTAAAAGTTACAGTCTACTCGTCGTATAATTTTCAAATATTTATTGCTGCAGTTTAAAATAGTTAATTTTTAAGAAATAAAAAAAGAAAAAGCTAAGAATTTTATTGTTATAAAGGCATAATATTAAAAAAATCATCTGATTTTAAAAGATTTTATTTGATCAAATTTTATGAAGGATTAGTGTATTGAAAATTTAGGAGTATATAAAAACTTTGAGAAGAGCATTTCCATATATATCAAAACATATATATATTTCCAATAATTCTGAAGATCTTTTATTTTAATATCGGGTCTCACAATTAATAAAGTAAGAAATTTGTGAAAAGTTTCTCTCAAACACGCTGTCTTTCACTTGCCATCATTAATAAACATTTGCAAACAAATATCGTGAATCATATAACATTATTTTCAATAATATTTAGTAACATAAGAGTTCCTTAATATATAATGACAAACTTTTATATATTTTATTTTATTAAATGAATTTATATTTACCATGAAAATTTTTCTGTATAAAAGAAACCTTGATATATTGTACTAAATCCTTTGATTATAACATTGTGTGGGTACCGAAATCATTGCATGTTAATTATGTGTCATAATGTTATGTTTAATTTTTTTTTTTTTTTATGTTAAATTACACAATTCTAAAGTACATAGTCTTTCATTACCATAATTTTTAAAATGAACCCGATTTGGATATAATATGTGTAGCAAATAATTTATTATTAACAAATAATTTTATTTTAACAAATCATTTATTAAAAATTATTATTATTATTATTTATTATTTAATAATTTATTTTATTTTATTAATGTGCATCAAATAATTTATTTATTCAGTGGTAGAACGCAGGGCTAGAGTTGATTATAAATGGTACTAAAAGCTGGAGGCTTCGATTTGAAATACGAGTAGACAATGTTGACTGCAATTCGCATTAACAAATGAATTCCAGTGTTTTTTTTAATTTTCCCATGCAAGTCATACGTGGGTTCTCCATTAAGTTTTCGTCTATTATGTCTTACTCCTTTTCAGAGAAAAAGAAAGAAACATTGACCTACGAAGTGATTTTCACCTCATAAATTTTACTACATATTAGAGGAGGTTTCACAGGGAAACGTTAATAATGAAGTAGCTCTGAATCGAAAAAAGTATTGAAATTTAAAAACACAATTTCATAAATAATGAGTAAATTGATTTCTTAAATAAATTTTTATGCAATCCTTATTGATGTAGAAAGTTATTTTATTACTGATAAAATTATATAAACCAAATAAAAAAATACCTGCATTAGCTCTTATTGATTTATATTTTGATTCATCAGTATGTATTGAAATTCATTTCATTTCATTTGATATTACATTCAGAATCTAATGAATAACAAATTTATTAGATGGACTACTTCATATAGATGGATCTCATATTGAAATTACCGCAATTATTTCAATACATATTTTAACCAATAAAGTAATAGAATAATTTCTTATAAGAATAGTTTATTAAATAGCATCCCTGTTAGAAAACAAATTTTTAATTGATATTTCCTTCCCCAAAATAATGAAGAACTAATTAGTTTTTGGAACTACCTTACATAACTGCTTCGTACGATGTTATTTTTATCTACTTCTTTAATGAAAGACGGTTTTGTAGAAACCATTTTCATTTATTCATGAAATCTTTAAGTTTACTGTTTTCAATTTATTCTTATCTGGTAAAATTACTACAGGAAACATAATTCAATTCTATGGTTATACTTGAATTACGACGTCTTTTGTATAGACGGCAACATGGAAGAAACCCTAATCTTCAGAAATGAAGCCATCCTTAAGTTGCACATCCCTTTGCGAAAAAAGAGAAATGAAATATTACTTTCAGCTGCCACATATTTTTGCCATCTGACACTTAAAGGCCCGTTATCTAGAAAACAAAAATACTATTTTTACACTGTGGTGATATTTTCCCCTTTCTTAAATTTTTTGACACATCAAAACATTATGATGATAAATTTCTTTACTTCCCACACAAATAGGCTTAAATGTTACTTGAGTGTTGCCGTAAATAAGACATGGATAGTGAAATAGTTTGGATTTTATTAATAGATATTTGCATTAAATACTGGATATTTATAGGATGGTTATTTATTTTTATTTATCTTTTAATGCAGGTTGAAACAATTTTATTCGTTTTTATTTATGTAAGAAACAAATAATGTATTAGGAAAAATATTGAAATTCCACTATGCAAATTAAACAATATTACTAGTGGAACAGTTAATATTTAAACTAATATAATAATATAGTTTAAAAATATTAAACTATTTTATTATATTTGTCTTATAATAATAATATGTATTATTATATATGTTGCTGTTCTAATACAAGTGAAAAAATTTTATTCGTTTTTATTTATAAAAAAAATAAAATTTGTATTAAGAAAAACATTGAAACTTCACTACGCAAATTAAACAGTAATAGTTGTAGAATAGTTAATAGTTAAACTAATAACAATATAGTTTAATAAACTATATTATTAGTTATTATAATAATTAATAATATACGTATTATATATATTGCTTTTCTAATGCAGCTTTCAATACAGAGACTGTTAATCTTTATGCTATAAGCAAGGATTGCACTGTTGATACTCATTTAGCACTACTCAGGGGCCACGTGTAGCTTGAAGATAGTGCGAACGCGTTAAAACTATCTCACATCTCTACGATCATATTAGACAGGGACCTACGGTTTAAAGTGGATACCAAACCACTATAAACATCCATGGCACCGCCGGGACTTGAACCCGATGCCTGTGGTACAGAGAGCCAGAGCTCTAGCCACTCGGCCATCCTTCACAAAATATTGATTCATTATTCATTTATTCACGAAATCTTAATTTTACTGTTTTCAATTTATTCTTATCTGGTAAAAATTACTACGAAAACATAATGCAATTCTATGGTTATACTTGAATTACGACGTCTTTTGTATAAACGGCAACATGGAAGAAACCCTAATCTTCAGCAATGAAGTCATCCTTAAATTGCACATCTCTTTGCGAAAAAGAAGAAATGAAATATTACTTTCGGCTGCCACATATTTTGCTATCTGACACTAACAGGAGCGTTATCTAGAAAACAAAAATACTGTTTTACACTGTGGTGATATTTTTCGCCTTTCTTAAATTTTTGACACATCAAAACATTATCATGATAAATTTCTTTACAGAAATAAGCTTAAATGTTGCTTGAGTGTTGGTGTAAATAAAAAATGGATAGTAAAAACGTTTGGATTTTTATTAGTAAATGTTTACATTAAATACTGAATATTTATAGGATGAGTTTTATTAGTAAATATTTATATTAAATACTGAATATTTATAGGATACATATTTATTTTTTAATACATTTGAAACAATTTTATTCGTTTTTATTTATGTAAGAAATAAATATTGTATTACTAAAAATATTGACATTTCTAAGTAAATTTAACAGTATTAGTAGTGAAACAGTTAATAGTTAAACTGATAACTATAATAAAATAGTTTAATAATATTAAACTATATTATCAGTTATTATAATTACTTGAGTGTTGCCGTAAATAAAATGGATAGTAAGAATTGTTAGCATTTTATTAGTAAATATTTATATTAAATACTGAATATTTATATAATGGATTTTATTTAATTTTAATACATTTGAAACAATTTTATTCGTTTTTATTCATTTAAGAAATAAATATTGTATTAAGAAAATTGCTTACTTACTGATTTCAATTAAAGCCCCTTCAGTAATATAGTTTAATAATATTGAGCTATATTGAAATTTCACGACGCAAATTAAACTGTATTAGTAGTGGAACAGTTAATAGTAAAACTAATAACTATAATAATATAGATTAATAATATTAAACTATATTATTAGCTATTATTTTAATAATAATTAATAATCATTTATTCATGAAAACTGTAAATTTACTGCTTTCAATTTATTCTTATCTGGAAAAATTACTACGAAAAACATAATTCAATTTTGCGGTTATACTTGAATTACGACGTCTTTTGTATAGACGGCAACATGGAAGAAACCCTAATCTTCAGCAATGAAGCCATCCTTAAGTTGCACAGCCCTTTAGCGAAAAAAGGAGAAATGAAATATAACTTTCAGCTGCCACATATTTTGCCATCTGACACTTAAAAGGCCCGTTATCTAGAAAACAAAAATACTATTTTACACTGTGGTGATATTTTTTTCCCTTTCTTAAATTTTTGACACATCAAAACATTATGATGATAAATTTCTTTACTTCCCACACAAACAGGCTTAAATGTTATTTGAGTGTTGCCATGAATAAAATTGAGTAGTAAAAATGTTTGGATTTGATTAGTAAATATTTGCATTAAATACTCAATATTTATAGGATAGATATTTATTTATTTTTTTAATAATCTTGAAACAATTTTATTCGTTATTATTTATGTAAGAAATAAATATTGTATTAAGAAAAAACATTGAATGATAAATTTTTACTTCCTACATAAATAGGATTAAATGTTACTTGAGTGTTGAGGTAAATAAAAAATAGATAGCGAAATTTTGTGGATTATATAGCAAATATTTATATTAAATACTGAATATTTATATGATGGATATTATTTACATTTTTAATACACTACAATTATATTCGTTTTGATTTATATAAGAAATAAATATATTGTATTACGAAAAATAATTAAATTTCTCTAAGCAAATTAAAGCAGCATTACTAGTGAATAGTAAATAGTTGAACTAATAACTATAATAATATAATTTAATAATATTAAACTATATTATCAGTTATTATTATAATTACTTAGTGTTGCAGTAAATAAAAATGCACAGTAAAAATTGTTTGGATTTTATTAGTAAATATTTATATTAAATACGGAATATTTATATAATGGATTTTATTTACATTTTTTAATACATTTGAAATAGTTTTACACGCGTTTTATTTATGTAAGAAATAAATATTGTATTAAGAAAAATATTGACAGGGACTAAATTTCTCTAAAGTAAAATTAAACAGTATTAATTATGAACTAGTTAATAGTTAAACTAATAACTATAACAATATAGTTTAAAAATATTAAATTATATTATTAGTTATTATTTAAAATAGTAACTAATATATCATTTATTCATGAAATCTTTAAGTTTACTGTTTTCAATTTATTCTTATCTGGTAAAATTACTACAGGAAACATAATTCAATTCTATGGTTATACTTGAATTACGACGTCTTTTGTATAGACGGCAACATGGAAGAAACTTTAATCTTCAGAAATGAAGCCATCCTTAAATTGCACATCCCTTTTGCCAAAAAAGAAAATGAAATATTACTTTCAGCTGCCACATATTTTGCCATCTGACACTTAAAGGCCCGTTATCTAGAAAACAAAAATACTATTTTTACACTGTGGTGATATTTTTTCCCCTTTCTTAAATTTTTGACACATCAAAACATTATGATGACAAATTTCTTTACTTCCCACACAAATAGGCTTAAATGTTACTTGAGTTTTGCCTTGAATAAAAATGGTTGGTAAAATTGTTTGGATTTTATTAGTAAAGACTTACATTAAATACTATGTATTAATACTACATAATATATATTATTTAGTTTAACTTTTAATACACTTGAAACAATTTTATTCGTTTTTATTTATGTAAGAAACAAATATTGCATTACGAAAAATATTGAAATTCCTCTACGCAAATTAAATTGTATTAGTAGTGGAACAGTTAATATTAAACTAATAACTATAATAATATATTTTAATAATATTAAACTATATTCTTAGATATTACAATAATAATAACATATAATAATACATATATAATAATATATGTATTATATAATAATAATAATAAAGTTAAACTATAAAAAAATACTAATAACATATTTATGAAAAAAATGCAGTAAGTATTTACATTTAATACTGAATATTTATATGATGGATTTTATTTATTTTTAATACACTTGAAACAATTTTATTTGTTTTTATTTATGTAAAAAAATAAATATTAATTACGAAAACATTTTTAAATTTCCCTAAGCAAATTAAATAGCATTAGTTGTGGAATAGTTAAACTAATAACTATAATAATATAGTTTCATAATATTAAACTATATTATTAGTTATTATAATCATAACACATATATACTAATAATATAGATATTATTATATATGTTGCTGTTCTAATGCAACTATCAATACTGTGACAGTTAATCTATGTCATAAGCAAGGACTGCACTGAAAGTTATTTAATTTAGCAGCACCTAAAGCGCACGTGTAGCTTGAAGATAGGCTACGGACTTGAGTAACACTATACACAATTCTCTACGATCCTATTAGGCAAGGACCTACGGTTTAAAGAGGATTACGAACCACTACAAAACCATGGCACCTCGGGACTTGAATGAGACCTGTGGTACCGAGCGCACGAGCTGTAGCCACTCGGCCATCCTTCAAAAAATAGTGAAAGAATTAGTTTTTCGAACGATAATAAAACACCTTACATAACAACCTGGTACGAAATTATTTTTATCTACTGCTTTAATGAACGACGGTTTTGTAGAAACCATTTTCATTTATTCATAAAATCTTTTAAGTTTACTGCTTTCAATTTATTCTTATCTGGTAAAATTACTACGAGAAACATAATTCAATTCTACGGTTATACTTGAATTACGACGTCTATTTGTATACACGGCAGCATCGGAGAAACCGTAATCTACAAAAATGTAGCCATCTTTAAATTGCACATCCCTTGCGAAAAAAAGGAGAAATGAAATATTACTTTCAGCTGCCACATATTTTGCCATCGGACACTTAAAGGCCCGTTATCTAGAAAACAAAAATACTGTTTTACACTGTGGTGATATTTTTTCCCCTTTCTTAAATTTTTGACACATCAAAACATTATGATGATAAATTTACTTTACACAAATAGGCTTAAATGTTACTTGAGTGAGGTGAATAAAAAAAAATAGGATAGTAAAATTGTTTGGATTTTATTAGTAAATGTTTATTAAATACTGAATATTTATAGGATGAGTTTTATTAGTAAATATTTATATTATTTATAGGATACAATATTTTTTTATTTATTTTATTCGTTTTTTTTTATTAGTAAATATATTGTATTACTAAAAATATTGACATTTCACTAAGTAAATTTAACAGTATTAGTAGTGAAATAGTTAATAGTTAAACTAATAACTATAATAATATAGTTTAATAATATTAAAACTATATTATCAGTTAATATAATTACTTGAGTGTTGCCGGAAATAAAAATGGATAGTAAGAATTGTTTACATTTTATTACTAAATATTTATATTAAATACTGAATATTTATATAATGGATTTTATTTAATTTTTAATACACTTAAAACAATTTTATTCGTTTTTATTTATGTAAGAAATAAATATTGTATTAAGAAATTGCTTATTTACTGATTTCAATTAAACCCCTTCAGTAATATAGTTTAATAATATTGAGCTATATAGAAATTTAACTACGCAAATTAAACAGTATTAGTATTGGAACTAGTTAATAGTAAAACTAATAACTATAATAATATAGATTAATAATATTAAACTATATTATTAGTTATTATTTTTAATAATAATCATTTATTCATGAAAACTGCAATTTTACTGCTTTCAATTTATTCTTATCTGGCAAAAATTACTACTAGAAACATAATTCAATTCTACGGTTATACTTGAATTACGACGTCTTTTGTATAGACGGCAACATGGAAGAAACCATAATCTTCAGAAATGAAGCCATCCTTAAATTTCACATCCCTTTGTGAAAAAGAGAATGAAATATTACTTTCAGCTGCCACATATTTTGATATCTGACACTTAAAGGCGCGTTATCTAGAAAACAAAAAATACTATTTTACACTGTGGTGATATTTTTTTCCCTTTCTTAAATTTTTGACACATCAAAACATTATGATGATAAATTTCTTCACTTCCCACACAAACAGGCTTAAATGTTACTTGAGTGTTGCCGTAAATAAAAATGTATAGTGAAATCGTTTGGATTTTATTAGTAAATATTTACAATAAGTGCTGAGTATTTATTTTTATCTTTTAATGCACTTGAAACAATTTTATTCGTTTTTATTTATTTAAAAAATAAATGTTTATTACGAAAAAGTATCGAAATGTCACTATGCAAATTAAACAATATTATTAGTTATTATGATATATAATAATAGCTAATAATACATATATAATAATATATATATTATTATATAATAATATATAATAGTTAAACTTTAAGAATAATAATAAACTAATAACTAATAATATGTTTAAGCAATTTAGGGGCCTGATGGCTGAGTGGCACGCGTCCCCGGTGGTGCCATGGATGTTTATAGTGGTTCGTAATCCACTTTAAAACCGTAGGACCCACTCTAATGTGATTGTAGAGCGTTGTGGAGGTAATGTTATTCGCGTCCGTAGTATATCATCAGGTTCACGTGCTTCCTGGGTTGTTCTAAATGAGTAGCAGCGGTACAGCCGTTGCTTATGGTATAAAGATTAACTGTCTCTGTATTGCCAGCTGCATTAGAACAAAAACAATATTTATGCAATTTAAAGCAAATTAATGATGTACAAACCTCGTACATTAATTTGTAAAAATGTCATTTACTGTGCTGAAAATTAAAGTATTTCTTAAAATATTTTCAAATCTTGTCACAAAGTTTATTAAATATTAAATATATTTTTGTTCTACTACGATTTTGAAAGGGGCTATATAATTTAATATGCAATAAAATATAAAAGCCAATGAATTTGCATTTCAAGAGTTCTGAATTATATATGGCGTAATCCACGTGCCTATTATAGATTACGAATTATTCATGATTACTTACATTTACTACTTTATGGGGTTTATAATTAGTGTTTTACTGTAATAATATTCCAAGTATATTATATTAACTATAATTTTTAATGGCCCAGTTAATTTAAATTATAAGGACTGTAATAATTTTTAACTTGTTTATGTGATACCCATCTTGAGCTCAGAATTTAAAGCATTTTAAACACTGTTTAATTACTTCTTAACACTTCTTGCAATACACATTTTTAATTTGTCTCATATTTCTATTCGCAAAGATGTGTCTTCTCATTAGTGAATGATAAAATAACATTAGTTAGAATGCATATAAATAACAATCAGAAACGGAAACAAATATAATTTAAAACTTTTAGTTCTTGTTTGCTGATAGGAATATCAAGTTTATAACAAGAACATGAGATAGTTTTGTTTGGTTTTGTCGCTCCACGGTCATTTTCTACACACTTTAGGCTAATTAGATCGTGACCTACAGTTTAGCATGGATTCTGAACCTCTAACAAACGTTCATGCCACCACCAGAATTTGAATCTGAAGCCTTCTACCCAATTGACCATCAGGCCATGAATATGAGTTAGGGGTACTCCCTAAATAACACTTCGTACAGGAATAAGGCAATCAAGGTACTCTGTAAACGCCAACTGGTTTTCGAAAATAAAGAAATTTAAAAAAAAATTACGATTAAAATATCTATTCCGCATAACTACTATTTTACTAAAAAGATTACTTGTGCAGTACTTCAAAAGTTAACCACAAAATAAGAATAATTTTTCTGTTTTAAAAATACTTAAAATTGAAATATATTTAAAAAAAATAACAACCAAGTTCAATGTATGATCAGCTTCAGTATAGAATGTGATGACTTCTAACAACTATACAGGCCCATTGGTGGAGTTCTATGATCAAAATGGATTTCGTTTGTTAATTTCGTTGAAAGCTCGGTTGCCATTGCCTGGACAAACAGCTAATCAAGTCCATCTGCCATCCTTAATAATAAAACCTCTCATTTCATGGGCAGAAAAATCCATCAAAAACTCTTAAAACACTGACCCCATACAATGCTTTTATCAAAGCACACGCAGGCTGTTTTGGCAATGAGTAAGCAGATAGACTTGCTAAAGCAAGCGTTATAGTTGGCGACTTAATTTGATTTTTTCCTTATTTTTTTCACTTGTCAAAAATAATTTAAATAATTGTCTTTTGGAGGATTGGCAACGAGATTGGAATCAAAGTAACGCAAAGGTAAAAAATTTTAAATCATTTCTAAAGTCTCAAAAAACTCACAGAAAAAGTTATGTTTAGACAAGTGGCCATGGTCCATTTCAAAAGATTCATCCTCTCGGAAGACGATTTCTGCTGCTATGGAGAAGCTGTAAACTATTCTACTATCTACCTCAAGGCTCAATCAAGTTCATCCCAGCTTTTTACATTAAACAGAACAAAATAATTTGCAATCCATGGATCAGATGGAAAATCATCAAATGAATGAAATTTATAGAATAAAATGAACAATCAATCATCCTGAAACATACCCTTGAAATACAAATTGAATTCTTTGCGTTTATTCTATTATTCTCAACAAAAGTATTTCATCATTCGAAGAACGAAGCCAATTATAATATATAATGTATCTTATATCATATTTTATTTTTTTGCAGATTTATCACCCTTATTTATTTCTTCTGTATTGTATACTACATTGCGTTCAATTACTATCATAAAGTTGCACCATTTTAATAAAGATTTAACTTAACGTTTTGATTGTTATTGTGCAGTAATATTTTAATAAACCAATTTTAGCATCGGTTTGTTGATATTATCATTTGGCAACATTTTAATAAAATCATTAAGTTATCGTTTGATTGCAATCATTATGTGTCATTTATTTTTATAAAATAATACAACAATATTAAGGACATTTTTCATACAGATTTAATATATTTTATCTTTTGATAAAATATTTAAAGTTATCATTTGTTTATAATGATGCGTTAATATTTTAATTGCAAAATATAACAGAATTAAAAGGTTCAATCACTCTGGAGCAATGGTTCTCAAATTAAGGTATGTGGTATTCCTAAGGAATTTGTCCAGATATAGTTTTGGTTGGCGAGTTTCTATGGCTCAAGGGGCTCTTTATTCACTTAAAAAGTCACCAAACAGCAATAATGTGCCAAAGAAATTTTCGAAAAAAAATGGGTTGATTACTGAAAGCATTAGCGTCTATGTAATTTTAGTGTTAAAATTTTTCATTGCAGCCTCTGAGATACCGCTATCTTTAAGTATTACTCTATTGGGTTGATCATCTAACATTAACTGAAAAACTAGTGGCTATATCCACTGATCATTGAGGATTAAGAATAAGAATTGTCTTTAGAAATCTTTTGGATTCCTATAAAAGAAGAATGCGTGTCAATATCTAAAAATGTTTTGGAATGTTTTTCAACATCACATTTATGTGAATTTTGATTTTTACCCTCTCAATCTTCAATGTAATTAAAATGAGAATTAGTTTTTCAAATATATGCGCAGACATTTAAAGAAATTGCTAGCTAAGAATGAACTTCAGGCTCGTGTTTTTATAAATATAAGAATAATTAAATTGGTAAAAATTTAGATTTGGAAAAAAAAATTTGGTTAGAAATTTATATATATATAGCGCGCCTAGAATTACTTGTAGGATTTTAAAAGCAAATATTTCAGAAAAAGAAATGACTTCAAAGTTTGAGAACCATTACTTCTGGAGCAATTTTAGTAAAAATTTGTTGTCGCTTAATTAACATTATCATTTCATAGCATTATAATGGAACATTAAATTATATTTAGCAACATTTTAATAAAGTATTTAATGTTATGATTTGATTATTATTGACTTTACTTGGTATTTTGAGATGTATGCTCTCTGATGCTGTTGATTATTATTGTATGTCGATATTTTATTTACGAAACAACACATAATTAAAGTGGCAATCATTCTGTGGCACCATTTTAATGAAAATTTAAGCTACCATCAATTTAACATTATCATTTGTTAACATTTTAATAACTCTCGTTGTTTGGCTTTCATTATCAAGTGGCAACATTTTAAATAAAGCGTTTTAAGTTATTGTTTCATTATCATTAAGTTTTAATATTTTGTTTACAATGCAAATACAGCAGAATTCAAGTGGTAATCCTTAAGCGATTCAAGCCGTAATCCCCAATGCTGGAAACGTTGAGTGCGCGGCGATTAAATGAAATGTAACGTTACTGTGGATTCAATCGGGTGTTGTTAACGTATGAGTCTGACAGATACAGCTGAACGGACCTATTGCGTGGAATAGATTACTCAGCGTGCCTATCGAATGGTGGATACCGCAGCTATGTGCTGCTGTATCAGAGCAAACGCGCGCGGAAATTTAGCCCCCGGCGAAATTGCGCCCCCATTTGTCATGGCCGGGATTTAGTGGACATCTCTATCCCAAACCGCTTTTGAAGTGCACTGGACAAATCAATCATGAATATTTGATTTTTTTAATAATTTCCCTTGTGCTTGTTAAATTGCTAGTATAGGAATCACTAGCTGTATTGCATTGTATAGTAGTGTCTTACTGGCATTTGAAATGAATGGTAAAAAGTACACATTTTATATTTAGCATGCGTCAATTAGAGCTGTCAATTTCATATTGTTGCTATTGTTTAATATTGCTGTCGGTTTATATTGTTGCTATTGTTTAATATTGCTGTCATTGTTGAATATTGCCGTCAGCTTTATATTGTTTAATATTGTTGCTAATGTTGAATATTGCAGTCAGCTTTATATTGTTGCTAATGTTGAATGGTGCTGTCGGTTTTATATTGTTGCTAATGTTGAATATCGCTGTCAGTTTTATATTGTTGCTAATGTTTAACATTGCAGCTAATGTTGAATATCGTTGTTAGCTTTATATTGCTGCTAATGCTGTCATCTTTTTATATTGTTGCTATTGTTTAATATTGCTGTCATTGTTGAATATTGCCGTCAGTTTTATATTGTTTCATATTGTTGCTAATGTTAAATATTGCAGTCAGCTTTATATTGTTGCTAATGTTGAATGGTGCTGTCGGTTTTATATTGTTGCTAATGTTGAATGGTGCTGTCGGTTTTATATTGTTGCTAATGTTGAATGGTGCTGTCGGTTTTTATATTGTTGCTAATGTTGAATATTGCGTTGGATTCGTTAACCAGATTGATTTTCGTTTATAAGATTTAATTTAATGTAAAAATGGATGGAACTGCTTTGTGGATGGTGCAATGTGCTTCATGTTAGGGTGTCCGATTTAAATCATAGCTCTTCTGCAATGTGTGAAGAGAAAGTAAAATAGCGAAACATCTATTGGCAAATGAGCTGCCATAAATTAAAAATCATTAACAAGATACTAAATATAATTATAAAATTGCTAACAAAAGAAAGACCGTAGTCTTTCCATAAGTAAAAAATGATAGAAATAAATTAAATATCTTCGTAATTTAATTTATTTCTATACATTTTTACTTATGGAATTTAATTGAAAAATTCTTTAATAACGACCTTCAGTAAATAAAACATTTATTTTGCTGTCATACGTCCAAATTAGTTTTCAAGATATTGCAACATTTCAAGCAGAAAATATTGTTCTGAATGATGCCTTGATGTAAAAATGAGTGCCGAACCAAATATTCTGTCGCGACGAATTTCTATTTTAAAATCATAACTCTCCCGCAATGCGTGAAGAGAAAGTAAAACAGCGAAACATCTCTACTATTTAACATAAATTAAAATCATTAACTAGATACTAAACACAATTATAAAATTACTAACAAAACACTATGAAGATATTTCATTTATTGCTAAACATTTCTTATTCATGGGATTTAATTGAACAATTCTTTAATAACGAACTTTAGTAAAACATTTATTTTGCTGTCATACGTCCAGATTAGTTAAATCTTCAAGATATTGCAACATTACAAGCAGAAAATGTTGCTCTGAATGCCTTGATGTAAAATGAGTGCCTAACCAAATATTTTGTCGCGACGAATTGCTATTTTAAAATCATAACTCTTCTGCAATGCGTGAAGAGAAAGTAAAACAGCGCAACATCTCTACTATTGGCAAATGAAAGACTGTAGCGAAACAAACAGAACTTCTGACGGCAACACATCAAAAGTGTTTGCTTGACTCGCGTTTATGAGTGTTTATAAACAGCTAGAAAAGGAAATATCGCGCGCTGAAAATATGTACAACAAGCGAGAAAATCCAATTTTCGATCTGCTTTCTAGTTTCTGGCGTTGAATGCTAATAAAATACTCGCCAAACTGCGTTTTGGAGTTTTGTTACTAATGTAGTTAATGTATATTTTAATTATGGAAGATGTCAAATGACGTTGGACATACTATGTTTGGATTTTAAAAGCCGCTAATTACGATTGAAAAAAAGTTGAATATGAAGTTCTGTAATAAATTGTGTAACAGTTATATAATGTTTGAGAGTTTTCGAAGTTTCTTAATGTTTTGAAGTACTTGCTTTGGTGATAATTATTTATAAAAGAAAAAAAAAATTAAAGTTTATTCAAAATTAATTTTAAATGAAACTTGCAAATATAAAAAAGTATCTTAACAATGAAATTATTTTCTTTCCAATGAATTCAATAAAAATCTATTCATTACCATTAATCATCACAAAAAATAATGAATAAATCAATAATTGTTATAAAATAAATCATCATTGATCCATATTGTAGTATTTCTTCCACGAGAAGAGATATAGCATTTCGGTTCCCAGAAGAAAGGAATATATATTCTTTAACAGGCGAGTAATAGCAGCCTATCACTGAAATCTGACAGAAGATAAGCAGTGTTGTGGATATTTATACTACATTCAATGTGTTTGTACTAATGAGAACAACCTGTCACTCAAATCTGACAGCAGATAATCAGTGTCATGAATAATGATACATTATGAAATTAGCGACTGTCTCTTCGCCTGTGAAGGTCAATTACTACAATATGTGGAAGAAAGTGACGGGACACGACACTATAACGACATAAACCCATATCTATTAAAATTAATAGGAGGTAGGGCCTCCTTTGGCTGCGATCACAGCTGCAACCCTTCTGGGCATGCTTTCCACTAAATTAGCCATAGTGGCAAGAAGAATTTCCTTCCAAATGTTTAACAGGAAGTTCCATAGTTCAGGCTTGTTTTTTGGGGAGTGGGGGAAGGCCCTCAACCGACCGTCCAATTCGTCCCAGAGATGTTCAATTGGGTTAAGATCAGGGCTCTGCGCCGGCCACTCCATGCGTTTAACGTTGTTCACATACCAATCAAGAGTCCTCCTTGCAACATGGCCTGTTGCGTTTGTCGTCTTGATACCAGCAATCATCCATACCGTACGTTTCCACAAGGTAGGAAGGGCATGATTGTCGAGAATATCACAGTATCTATCGGCATTCATCGCACCATCAACCTTCACCAGTAGGCCAGCCCCATATCAGGAGAAACAGGCCCATACCATCAATCCTCCTCCACCAAACTTTACAGTTGGGACGACACACTCGGGCAAAAGGCGTGGTAAAAGCCATACCCAAACACGTCCATCGGAACGGAAAAGGGTAAATCGTGACTCGTCGTGAATCGTTCTAGTCATCCAGAGTCCAAGTACGGTGGTCTTTGGCCCATCGAAGGCGCGCTTTCTTGTTGGTTTTCGTAATCAAAGGCTTATGGGCCGCCGAACGTCCAGTGTAACCTAACTTATGGGCCTCGATACGAAGAGTCTTGGTCGAAACGGCCACACCTGTGGCTTGTCTAAACTCATTAGCATGTTATCCATGGATATTTGACGGTTACTTCGAATCTCCCTGCCGAGCACCCGCCGGTCCCTGCTGGTGAGAACTGTAGGTCGTCCACTTCGGGTTTGTTCTGACAGTGTCCCTCAGTCTTGTAGCGACACACAACACGTGCTACAGTTGATTTTGAGCAGTTAAAGGATATCTCCTAATTGACACCTTGGCAAGATGCAATCCAACCAACACACCTTTATCGAACTCAGACAACTCTTCCCGTGGCGGCATCTCGACAAAAACAACTCTAGTCGACTCCACAGAGTATTTATAGGATATGGCTGACGCGTGATACCTATTATTGCGCATGTGTCAGCTGTATTTTCGACTTTTCTACTTTTCGAGGGGTGTCCTTTCACTTTCTTCCAGATAGTGTAGAAGCTCTACCTTTGGTACCACAGGCTTAAGCTTCGAATCCTGGCGATGGCATGGATGTTTGTTAGAGGTTCGGAATCCACGTTAAACTTTAGGTCCCGGTCTCATTAGCTGAAAGTGTGCAAAATTCCAATAATAAGAAATAAGACCGCGGTTCAAATTGTCACCTGTGTAGCAGAATGTTATTAACTTTTTAGCATCAGATAGAAACGTATAAAAAAAATTAAGCTTAAATAGTCAAAATTTTACTAATTAATTCTAAAAGGTGAATTTTTTATAAATTTGCATCTGTTTAAAAATGAATGGTATTTGACAAACATAATTCAATTAACTACTAAAAAGTGCTTAATTCTTAATCAATATACATATTATTGAAAAAAATTTTAATATTTGAAATGTACCCGCAAATTAAAGAATTCAAAGTCACAGTTTGTTAATTATATTTTCATGTGCTAAACTATACATTTACTATATTTATTAGATGTATTTAACCAGCTATTAAAACAATTCGTTACAAATTTTTGACATAAATAATTTAATATAGCTACATAAATTTATAAACATTGCTAATAAATTTGCAATTCCATTTTCCCAAATAAATGATTTTTTAAATTTAACCCACTTTGGTGTTAAATGCAGTTGTAACCTTGAAAACGATAAACTGAGTTAATTAGCGAACGTTATC
The DNA here is from genome assembly GCA_021605095.1 of Caerostris extrusa. Taxonomy (NCBI): domain Eukaryota; kingdom Metazoa; phylum Arthropoda; class Arachnida; order Araneae; family Araneidae; genus Caerostris; species Caerostris extrusa. The sequence goes on from BPLR01015878.1 coordinate 83,929, forward strand.
TTTATTTCATTAAAATATTCAAGAATTTTAATTTAAAATTAAACCTTCCAATTTATTTACATTTCGCGATTTACATTAAAAAGTGCTTTGGCTTCTGTAGTTGTCACCAGAGAATGGAAATGAGAATAATAAATTTTGTAAAATGGCTGAATTTAATGGGAATAAAATGGCTATCACGTGAAAGTTGCTTAAAGAAAAAAAAATTCTTCTCTGAGTTCATTTTCTTTTACCGTTTAATTTTGATCTTAGTTAGAAGCAACAATCACTCATTTCCCAAGAGTCATTTTTATGCATTTCAATATAATGGTTGGTAAGTGAATAAATACTCTCAAGCATTTACAGTGTGCATAAAATAAGGAGATATTTTGGACGTAAATCTTTAGAGGTTTTAATTTTTGCCAGATAAGATCCAAATGTATAAATGTTTAAATATTTTTCCCTAGAATTATATCGATTATTTTCAATGAACTAGGTAAAAAATGTGATAAATGATGTTTTTCAGACATTAGTTTAAATAAAAAAAAATAAAAAAAAACTGAAATCTGCTCGGCAAATTTCAACTTATCGTGTGCAACATTTGAGAACGATTGACTCAAGAATATGCCAATGTTTAATAACGCACGAGATGTATGAAGCAATTGATTAGAATATGAATGGTCAAATTCAGTAGCCACATTAATATAGTAATGTTGAATAAATCAAGAACTTCATGAAGAATGAATTGTTCAAGAATCTCTAAAGGAATATACAAAAGTAAGATAAATGTCGTCGTAAATAAGAAATGAAATATTAAAAATTTTTCTAGAAATGTTATCCCATTCAATAGCCAAAAGCATACATATCAGTTTGAAAATTCTAGGCATCAAAGAAGAATGAAGAATTCCCATTTCTACAAGAAACACTATAAAATTCAATAGTCAAAAGAATATATCAAAGTTTGCAAATTCTAGGCATAAATGAAGAATAAAGTATTCCAAATACAATAAGAAGCACCATACAGTTCCATAAGCAAGGAATAATGCCAAAAGTAATAAGTGTGAAATTCACGAAGAAGAAATTGATCAAAGCACTACGAATACATATAGTCATTGGATATACATATGTTTAAAAACCCAAGCCATGACGTGAAAAATGTTTCAATGCCGTACTACAAAACTATTCAAACAAAAGCCAAATTGTCCAGAACATTCCTTAAGACTAACGTTATTAATGAAAAATTTCAATATTTAAGCTGCCTAAAGTACCATTTTCCAGCAAAATTTGAAATTGAATTTTATTTACTTGGCCGCCCTCATTTTCGGTTAACGTCCCGGACCCCCTAACCAGGACAGCATCATGTTCATACATGATAAAAATCAAAACCATGCTCAACTTTTAAAATATATATTGCAATATACAATTTATTATAATATTACCAATTTATTAAAATATACATAACGTATACGTTGCGTATATATTAAAAATGCATATAATATATACATACAAAAATATATATAATATATACATACAAAAATATATATAATATATACATACAAAAAAATATATATATATATATATTTTACAGAACAATCTGTTATTTCTACATCTGAAACAAAATTTTCATTCAAATAAAACAAATGATAAAAATTAATTTAGAATTGTGCGGGTGAATAGTTAAATTAAATAAAACAAATAATTTTTTTCTGTTGAAAGCTCTAATCAAACTGGAACAATGATCAATTGTTATTTCTACTAACAAGTTTATCGAAACAATTTTAACAATAGATTTTTTTCAGGTCTTAAATGTTAAATTTGGGTTAAAGCTTAAAAACATATGTTTTTTTAAACAAAGTAACTAACTTAGAATTTAATTAATTAAAAATATTTTGTTCAAAATGTTTAAGATAAATTTTTAAAAGTTGCATAAATTTATCAGGAAACTAAGAATTAACGAATATTGCTTTCACGTGGAATGGTTACTTTGTATGAAATGAAAAATAATTTTTAAAAAAATCGCATCATATTTTTTTTATGAATTTTATTTTAAATATAATTGCTATTAAAAAGTTAAAAGATATTTAAGTTTTTTAATGTTTTAATTTTTAATGTCAAGAATTTTACCTTTCTATAATTGACTAATTAAGTCAGAATTTCTGCATTTTTGTTTTTAACGCAGAAACCCAATTTAAATCGATTATTAAAAGGGTTTATTAATTAAAAATATTTTGAAGTATTTCTCGATTCATTACAGGGATCAATAATATGAAAACCTTTAAAAAGGTTTTATAAATAATATATTAAGCAAATGGAAAGACTGCCTCATTTTCGACATTTCTTTTTCAAACTTACAAACATTCATTTGTAAAATTTAAGATGTGTCTGCATTTTTTGGAAAATTTTGTGGGTTTCCCCATTTTTTACCTTCTCGACAAATTATTTTATCCACATTTACTTAGCTGTTTCCGTTTTTTTTTTTTTTTTTGTCACTATTCACAGACTATTTTTATCCACAATCACTCAACCATTTCCCTCTATCATTTCAACACACCGACAGACTATGCTATCAGGATTTTTAATTTTTTTGGTTATTTTCCACTCTATCCATTGCTTGTTTTATCAACAATCATTCAGCCATTTCCCTTTTTGTCACTATCCACAATCACTTTGCCATTTCCCTCTATCATTGATTGTTTTACCCACAATTTCTCAACTATTCTCAAATCCTTTTAACCCCAATTTTTACCCCATACTGAGACTATGTTACTATGATTTCTTTTTTTCTTTTTTTTTTTTTTTTTGTTATTTTCCACACTATCTATTGTTTCATCCACAATCACTCAGCTATTTTCCTTTTTTTTTGTTATTATTCACAGTGTTTTATCCACAATCACTCAGCAATTTCCCTCCATCATTTCAATCCATCGACAGACTATGCTATCAGGATTTATCTTTTTTTTTATTTTCCACATTATCCATTGATCGTTTTATTTACAATCACTCAGTCATTTCCCTCTACAATTCCAATCCCATCGACAGACTACGTTATCAATATTTCTCATTTTTTTCCACTCTATCCATTGCTTGTTTTATCAACAATCCCTCAGTCATTCCCTCTATCATTTCAACCTCAATTTAACCCGATCCGGATATGTTATCCGGATTTCTGTCTTTTGTTGTTTCCACACTATCCATTGATTGTTTTATCTACAATTACTCAATCACTTCCTCTATCCTTTTAACCCCAATTTTTACCCCATATACAGATTATGTTACCATGATTTCTGTTATTTTCCGCACTATCCATTTATTGTTTCATCCTCAATCACTCAGCTATTTCCTTTTTTTGTCACTATACACGACTATTTTATTACTCAACCATTCCGCTCTATCCTTTTAACCCCAATTTTTACCCCATACAGAGACTATGTTATCATTTCTCTTTTATTTGTTATTTTCTACACTATCCATTGATTGTTTTATCCAATCACTCGGTCATTTCCCTTGCCTTTTCGCTATCCACAGACTACATTCTCCTGATTTCTGTTTTCGTATTATACACAAACCTAGTTTATTACAATCTACATCCTTTTTACAACTTTAACTAATCAACTATTGTTTACTTTTGTTGTAGAATTCATCTTATTTCCATTATGTTGCATCTTTTTGAAAAATATCCGATAGCATTTCATTATTTAAAAAACACTTTCTGTTAGCTGATATAAAATTATGCAGACCCATTTTAAGAACTATAATTTAAATCATTTCGCACTCGTTTAAAGACGATTTTTTACCGTTTTAAATCATTCGAGATTTCCCTTTTCGTTTCTTGAGAAACTCAATCGTCAAAAACGGAAAGACAGCATATCTTCTCAGATAAGTGCCACAAATGAAGAAACTTATTTATTGTACTCTTTGAAATTTCATAATACCTTCATACATTTAAGAGCTACAAATAATTTCTTGTGACAAAATAAGCAAGATGCACTTTGAAACCAACTGTTCACATAGCGTTTCATAAAAAAAAAAAAAGCGAGTCAATATTGGTGAATCCCAGATTCTCCTTGTCCAAATATTTTAAATTGATATCTGAATAAATATAATTTAAGTGAGTAAACTGCCTTTACGGACCATCCAGTACGATATAATTCCTCTTGAAGTTCTAAAGAAAATTCCAATTTTTAACCTTCAAGAAATTTGTAGTGAGCTCTAGAAGCTCTTTATCGTCATATCTGGAGCGTGAATCTCTTTAAGTTGGATTTTCGCAAATTCAAGAATATCTGATGTAATGTTGATGACTTTTAGTGAATGTGAGACATCAGATATGGCAATCTGAAAATCACTACGATCGATTGAAGCAATGTGCATG